>JAUUTY010001311.1:0-68662 GCA_030979885.1 Lolium multiflorum
TTCTACTTGAATTGGATGCAGCGTGCGCACATGTTTTGCCATCGTTCTGGGCTTCCACACATCTTTGGGGCATCCAAGTATTTAAGTTACCTTGTTTTTTTGAATTGTAATTCATACCCTTCCTCCCAATTTTTATGCACATTTGAATCTTGGTCAAATCCTAAGTTTGACCAAGATTTGAACAAGTTTAAAACATGAAAATGAAAAGGTAAGCCTGAATCCTTCTTAGTCACTCAAAAATGAGAAGCTTTTGGGAGTTTTTTCAATTTCCATGTTTGAAACCCAAAACCACTTCTCTTCATGCTTGACTTCATAAGACAGAGTTAGGTTTAGGGGTAGATACATGATTTGTCTAGTTTGTTGTTTAGACCTTGTTTATTGAATGATGCTTACTATATGACATAATAATACTATGTGCTTTGGTTTTTTTTTGACTTTTTACGGGTACATGCCCATTTGATCTTGGTCAAATCCTAGGCTTAACCAATATTTAACCAAGTTTAAAACATGAAAATGAAAAGTAAGTGTGGATCCTTCTTATTCTCAAATGAAGCTTTTGGGAGGTTTTGGAAATTTCCATGTTTGAAATCAGCGACTTCTCTTGATGCTTGACTTCATAAGACAAAGTTTAGACTGAAAGGGGTAGAAACATGATTTTCTGGTTTGAATACAGACCTTGTTTACCAACAGGTGCTTACTATATGACATAAGAATACTATGTGCTTTAGTTTTCATTTTTTTGAAATTTTATGCCCAATTTGATCTTGGTCAAATCCTAAGCTTAACCAATATTTAAACAAATTTCACTTTATGAAAATGAAAAGGCCAGCTTTGTATCGCTAACGAATCCTCCAAAGTAGAAGCTTTTGAAGGTTTTTGAAATTTCTATGTTTGAAATCCAAAACGACTTCTCTTCGTGCTTGACTTCATAAGACAAAGTTTAGGGCTAGGGGTAGAAACATGATTTTTCTGGTTTGAATATGTCTAGACCTTGTTTACCAACTTGATCGAGTGCTTACTATATGACATAAGAAGGCTATATGCTTTGGTTTTTCATTTTTTTTTGAAATTTTATGCCCATTAAAATCCTAATTAGATTCAGCCAAGGTTGAACAATTTTAAAACATGTAAATAAAAGGTAAGCCCGACCTCTGGATCATTTAGTCACTCTAAAATGAAGCTTTTGGGGGGTTCTTGAAATTTCCAAGTTTGAAACCCAAAACCACTTCTCTTCATGCTTGACTACATAAGACAGAGTTTAGGGTTAGGGGTAGATACATGATTTTTCTTGTTTGAATATATCTAGACCTTGTTTATATCAACTTTAATGCTAACTATATGACATAAGAAAACTATGTGCTTTGGTTTTTAATTTTTCTGATTTTTTTATTTTTGATGCCCATTTGAATCTTTGTCAAATCTAGGATTTGTCAAGATTTAAACAAGTATAAAACATGAAAATGAAAGAGGGAAGCCTGTATCCTTTCTTAGTCACTCTAAAAGAAGTTTTCGGGATGTTCTTGAAATTTTCATGTTTGAAACCCAAAACCACTTCTCTTCATGCTTGACTTCATAAGATAGAGTTTAGGGGCTAGGGGATAGATACATGATTTGCCTAGGTTTGAATATGCATGTCCAAACCTTGTTTATCAACTTGAATGCTTACTATATGACATTAGAAGACTATATGCTTTTGTTTTTCATTTTTCTGATTTTTTTTAAAATTTTATGCCCATTTGAATCTTTTGGTCAAATCCTTGGTTTAATTTGACACGGATTTAAACAAGTTTAAAATATGAAAATGAAAAGGTGGTAAGCAGGCATGCATGGATCCTTCTTATATATATTAGTCACTCTAAAATGAAGCTTTTGGGAGGTTTTTGAAATTTCCATGTTTGAAACCCAAAACCACTTCTCTTCATGTTGTTGACTTCATAAGATAGAGTTTAGGGGTTAGGGGTATAGATACATGATTTGTCTTGTTTGAATATGTGTCTAGACCTTGTTTATCAACTTTAATGCTTACTATATGACATAAGAACACTATGCGCTTTAATTTGGTTTTTAATTTTTTTAAAATTTGATGCACATTTTGAATCTCGGTCAAATCCTAGGTTTGACCGAGATTTGAACAAGTTTAAACCAAGAAAATAAAAGGTAAGCCCGCCAGACTGGATCCTTTCTTAGTCACTCTATAATGAAGCTTTTAGGGGGGTTGTTGAAAATGTAAGCATGTATCCTTCTTAGTACGTCACACCACAATGAAGCTTTTGGGAGGGTTTTTGAAATGTCCATGTTTGAAACCCAAAACGACTTCTCTTCGTGCTTGACTTCATAATTAAGACAAAGTTTAGGGTTAGGGGTATATAGATACATGATTTTTCTGGTTTGAATATGTCTAGACCTTGTTTATCAACTAGCTTGAGTGCTTACTATATGGCATATATAAGAAGCTAGGCTATGTGCTTTGGTTTTTCATTTTTTTTTGAATTTTTATGCCCATTTGAATATTGGTCAAATCCTAGGTTTGCGGTTTGACCAAGATTTGAACATGTTTAAAACATGAAAATAAAGGTAAGCATGGATCCTTCTTAGTCACTCTCAAATGCTTGGGAGGGTTTTGGAAATTTCCATGTTTGAAACCAAAACCACTTCTCTTCATGCTTGGCTTCGTAAGATAGAGTTTAGGGTTTGGGGTAGATACGTACATGATTTTTCTAAGTATTTTTACGCCCATTTGAATCTTCGTCAAATCCTAAGTTTGACCAAGATTTGAACAAGTTTAAAAACATGAAAATGAAAAGGGTAAGCCTGGATCCTTGTTTAGGGTTAGGGGGTAGATACAAGATTTTTGTGGTTTGAATATGGCAGACCTTGTTTATCACCTTGATATATGACATAGGAAGACGGTGTGCTTTTGTTTTTCTTTTTTTTGAATTTTTATGCCCATTTGAATCTTGGTCAAGTCATAGGTTTGACCAAGATTTAAACAGGTTTAAAACATGAAAATGAAAAAGTAAGCCTGGATCCTTCTTAGTCACTCCAAAATGTACCAATTGATAAATGAGTTAACTTGGCTTCATGGAAAAAATAATGTCATGTAAATGATTTAACTTGGCTTTCGTACCCTTGAATCCATAGGAAACTTTGTATAAATGTAGTAGTATAATAATCAACTTAGGTTTTTTACATCAGCAGTGCTGTCATACGTGTGGTGCCCTTCGTAGTCCCACACTTCAGTGAGTACAAATCCACGTGCAATAGGTACACAAACTCCCAGCCATTTTCTTTGTCAAGAAGGCGCATCGGGATGCGTATTGGAAGTATATGGTCCTTACTGGATCTTGTTATCCCTCTCTAAAAAAAAAAAACAAAATCTCTCTCATTCCTGAAGCATAAGCTCGACTGCTCAACCTCCATTCTTCGCTAAGCACCTCTGCTCTTGACAAACCACACATAAGTCAACATCATCACCAGAAAAAGGGGAGACACCATAATTCTCTCCCTTCTTCTCTCCTTCAGTGATCACCTAGCTTCCTCAGAGTTTCACTCGACAGGCAAACACACATGTGCTGCATAGTAATAATAAAAAAGTAGAAAAATCGACCTAAATCTGTGATTGAAATAGGTTAAACTAGGGTTTTGCCTAGTACTACAGATCAAGGTTCAAAAAATCCTACACTAGTTCGATTTTGGGCTACTAATATAAAATTAAAATAAGTTGAACTAGTATTCCTCTAAAAAATCATTTTGGTATGCATTGTTTGATACTTTTCATAGCTATAGTGCATCACAAATTTATGATTTCATGCTTTGCTTTGCCAATTTCGATTTTTTCTAACCACCTTCTCTTTGATTTCAAATTTAGGTCAAACTATCGATGCCTACTATGTGTTCTACTTGAATTGGATGCAGCGTGCGCACATGTTTTGCCATTGTTCTGGGCTTCCACACATCTTTGGGGCATCCAAGTATTTAAGTTACCTTGTTTTTTGAATTGTAATTCATACCCTTCCTCCCAATTTTTATGCACATTTGAATCTTGGTCAAATCCTAAGTTTGACCAAGATTTGAACAAGTTTAAAACATGAAAATGAAAAGGTAAGCCTGGATCCTTCTTAGTCACTCTAAAATGAAGCTTTTGGGAGGTTTTTGAAATTTCCATGTTTGAAACCCAAAACCACTTCTCTTCATGCTTGACTTCATAAGACAAAGTTTAGGGTTAGGGGGTAGATACATGATTTGTCTGGTTTGTTGTTTAGACCTTGTTTATCAACTTGAATGCTTACTATATGACATAATAATACTATGTGCTATGGTTTTCATTTTTTTTGACTTTTTCTGAATTTTTATGCCCATTTGAAGCTTGGTAAATCCTAGGCTTAACCAATATTTAAACAAGTTTAAAACATGAAAATGAAAAGATAAGCTGTATCCTTCTTAGTCACTCCAAAATGAAGCTTTTGGGAAGGATTTTGAGAAATTTCCATGTTTGAAATCCAAAACGACTTCGATCTCTTTAGCGTGCTTGACTTCATAAGACAAAGTTTAGGGCTAGGGGGTAGATACATGATTTTTTTGGTTTGAATATGTCTAGACCTTGTTTACCAACTTGAGTCCAGTGCTTACTATATGACATAAGAAGGCTTATGTGCTTTGGTTTTCATTTTTTTTGAAATTTTATGCCCATTTGAATCTTGATCAAATCCTAGGTTTGACTGACCAAGATTTAAACAATTTTAAAACATGAAAATAAAAAAGGAAGTCTGTATCCTTCCTTTAGTCATAAAATGAAGCTTTGGAGGTTCTTGAAATTTCCAAGTTTGAAACCCAAAACCCATGCTAGATTTCATAAGACCGAGTTTAGGGTTAGGGGTAGATACATGATTTTCTTGTTTGAATATATCTAGACTTGTTTATATCAACTTTAATGCTAACTATATATGACATAAGAAAACTATGTGCTTTGGTTTTTAATTTTTCTGTTTTTTTATTTTGATAGATGCACATTTGAATCTTTGTCAAATCCTAGGTTTGGCCAAGATTTAAACAAGTATAAAACATGAAAATGAAAAGGGGAAGCATGTATCCTTCTTAGTCACTCTAAAATGAAGTTTTTGGGATGTTCTTGAAATTTTCATGTTTGAAACCCAAAACCACTTCTCTTCATGCTTGACTTCATAAGATAGAGTTTAGGGGCTAGCTAGGGGATAGATACATGATTTGCCTAGGTTTGAATATGCATGTCCAAACCTTGTTTATCAACTTGAATGCTTACTATATGACATAAGAAGACTATATGCTTTTGTTTTTCATTTTTCTGATTTTTTTTTAAAATTTTATGCCCATTTGAATCTTTTGGTCAAATCCTTGGTTTAATTTGACAGTTTAAACAAGTTTTAAAATGAAAAATGAAAAGGTGAGTAGCAGGCATGTATCCTTCATATATATATTAAATTAAAACAAATGGAAGGCTTTTGGGAGGTTTTGGGGGAATTTATGTTTGAAACCCGAAACCACTTCTCTTCTGTTCTTTGACTTCATGGATAGAGTTTAGGGGTTAGGGGTATATATACATGACTTGTCTTGTTTATGTGTGTCTAGACCTCTTTCTGAAAATTCGATAGACAGCGTCCCAAAATGCGTCAACTAAGGGCATTTTTAAGTAAGCTATGGGCCTAACCCGGCGATATGGGTTCTGTTGTGAAGCTATGATGGGGCAAGTCCCATGACGATTTTTCGGTCCGTGGCGGCAGGCGGCCCTTCCATACGGAAAAATGGGACAGTTCATGGAATGTGTTTTAGAAGACCCGTTGGTTGCTGACGTATACAAAGCCCGACCATTAAGCGACATGGGTTACTTCACCGATTAAACGGCGTTAGCCAGCTGAAAACCCCGTGGTAGATGGTAGGCCCACACGAGGCCTGCCACGTCTTAAGCGGGCCGGGCCAGATGACATAGGTTTGACCGGTCAACTATATAGTTGGGCTGGTCCATTAGTTACGTGGGCCGGGCCTAACCTCTAGGTTATTTGGTCAAAACTTAAATGGCGGCCCATTTAACATGAAGACACTTACGACAAGTGATAGGCCCAAGAAGCAAAGTGGGCCAGGACACTTCTGGTGGTCCTTTCTGTTGAGGGCCGGCCCATTTAGTGTGTGGGGTCCACCATTATAGCAGTGGGCAGGGCCAAAAACACAGGTGGGTCCCACTTTCCCGGTTAAAGGGCCGGCCCATTTAGTTTGTGGGGTCATGCATGCGACAGAGTGAAGCGACCCAACAAAATGGTGGGCTAGGGCAAAAACACGAGGGTGGGTCCACTTTCTGTTAAAGGCGGCCATTTAGTATGTAGGGTCCACCATATAGCAAGTGGGCTGGCCCAACAAGATAGTGGGCCGGGCAAAAACCTGACCGGGTCCCACTTTCACGGTAAAGGGCGGCCCAATTAGTGCGTGCAGGGTCCGCCCCATAGCAGGTGGGCGGTAACAGAATAGTAGGCGGGCAAAAACACGAATTGGGTCCCACTTTTCCTCTTAAAGAGGGCCGGCCCATTTAGTATGTGGGACCACCATATAGCAAGTGGGCTGGCCCAGCAAGATAGTGGGCCGGGCCAAAACACTGGTGGGTCCCGTCCTGTTAAAGGGCCGGCCCAACTAGTATGTGGGGTCCACCATATAGCAAGTGGGCCGGCCCAACAAGATAATGGTAGGGCAAAAACACGAGAGTAGGTCCTTTCCTCTTAAAGGCCGGCCCGTTTTACAGTATATGGGGTCCTACAAAAAGCAAATGGGCTGGTCCAACCGCTAATTGAGTGGGCCGGCCCGGTAGTTGGTAGGGTCACCAGCAAAGCAAGTGGGCCAGCCCAATTGTGTGTATTAGGTCCACAAGTAAAATCAAATGAAATTTGAAAGCTAAATAGTGGGCCAGCCCGTTTAGACCACTGTTTATATGCCTGACATAATATACGCTTTAAGTTGCTGAGCGTGACACATATGTGATTTAAAGCAATGGGCACGTTTAAGGATGAAATTCGTGATTAGATACGAGAATACTACGCATTGATTTACGTAGGATGGCCTGCCGCCTGCTCAAGCACTTTCCAAAGAAGAAAAAATCTTGTGAAGAACTACTAAAAACCTTAACTAAATATTACATCAGGCGCAAGACGCTGAAAATATTGAGAATCGAGGAAAATTGAATGGTAATTAAACCTAGCAATACAATGAAGCGATTCGGCAATCTTTTAAGTTGTCCATGCAGCACCTATATCTGAAACAAAGACATTACAAGTTAAGACAGCAACAATGGAAAGGCAAAGACACTACAATATTGTTTGGCAAAGAATTTGGAACTCATCATTTCGTCGTTATAACAAGATCATTGTAATGCGCACAATAAGCAAACAAAGAGTGCATGCCGCATACCAACAACCAATATAACAGAGCATGTTAGAATGAAACAGCAGACTTACTACTGTCAAGTCCCATGCAAACCAACATGTTCAGGGAGTACAAAATTGGCATGAACAACATAGTAGCAGGCTATAAATTTTGTAACAACGACTGAGCAAGATGAAGTTATGATGGCTACATCTACAGAGCAGGGAATGTAAACCAAAAATAGAAGTTACGATGGCAAAAGCTAAAGAGGAGGGAATGTGAACCAACATGTGCCAAGTGCAATTACTTCATTTTGGCCGTGAACTAAATAATACTCCTGAACTTATAGTGAAGGGGATGCAAATCAAGATGTTTCGGGATATAAACTTGTAATGAGCAACACATGGAGGATAGTTAATGCTGGAGCTTAGGATGGACCAGATACAGAATATAGTGGGATCACATGTGAACTTGTATAAGAGGGAATGCAAACCAATATGTCAGCTTTCCATATGTGAGCGTCATGCCAAGTCAGAGAAACAAGTCAATAATGCAGCTTTTGAAGAACAAGATGGCACGCAAAATTATTATCTAGTAGTATGACAAGTTTATTTGTACTACAGGCTAGATAGCAGAGTGATAGCATGCCAAACTAAGTCCTTACTTTGTTAGCTTACAATGAACTAGATACAAAACAATGGCATCACCTACAGGGAATGCAAGCCAACATGTTCATGGAGTAAAAAATTGGCACAAACAACATAGTAGCAGGCCATAATTTTTGTAACAACGGCTGAGCAAGATAAAGTTATGATGGCTAGATCTACAGAGCAGGGAATGTAAACCAAATATAGAAGTTACGATGCCAAAAGCTATAGAGCAGGGAATGCGAACCAACATGTGCAATTACTTAAAATTGGCCATGAACTAAATTATAGCAGGATGTTACTATAATACCTACAGTATAATTTTTGTAACAACGACTGAGCAAGATAGAAGTTATGATGGCTACATCTACAGAGCAGGGAATGCAAACCAAAATGTTCAATCATTAAAGTTAGCAATGAAGTAGAAAATAGCAAGATGTTACGGTCATAGCTAGGAATGAACTAAAAGAGCTTCAGACAAACAAGCATCTGAACCCAGAACATGGCGCTAAAACAAGGGACTTACATTAGGAGAAGCACTGGCGAGTGTGACAGATCTTCTGGGGTTGATAGATCAGGTGATGAAGTATTACATGTGCTGGGGTTGAAGCGACCATTACACTTCATAGTTATCATCTCTTACCACTTAGCAATAACGAGCGCGTCGTTACTTTGTGAATTCCCCAGATTAAACAAGAACTTGCGAGGGCAAGCAATAAGCGACGAGTAAGAGAGTTTAGATCACACGGCTGTAGTCGACGAATCAAGGATTCATACTGCAGTGTCGGTGAGCAAGTCCGATCACGGTGGGCAGCGGATCGGCGAAGCGGCTCGGTGGAGTGGGCGATACCCAGCGGTGGCGGCGCGATGAGCATATGGTTTCGAGGTTCGGCGGGGATGATCCGATCCGGTTGATGACGGCGTCGATGAAGCGGCTCCGGCAGGCAGCCGGATGACGAGGATCGCGAGGGCTCGGGTAGGCCAGGGAAGTCCGGCGGGGATGTTCCGGTGCGGTGGTCGTGGAGGTGGGAGAGAGAGGGACTTGGGAAGTTCCGGTGGGTGGTCTCAGAGGAGAGAGTGAGGGAAATGAATTTTTTTTCGGGGAGTTTCGGAGCTAGGGAGGTGGTGATCGAAAAAAATGACGGGTAGACCCCCCACCAACCGACTTATGCATGGACATTGTTGTCATCTTTACGAGGGTAGAATGGGAAGTTAGAGGCGTGTGAAATATTTGTATTTTTCGGGCGGGAAGTTTTGCCGCTGGAATGAGATTTCGAATTTGGCTATAGTCCAAGTAATACAAAAATATGAGACCGTACTAGTACGGTCAAGTGTCACATCAAGTCATCATCACGTTGAAAATCGGTTACCACGAGCATAATCATGATATATCTTGAAAATCAATTTTGAAAAGCCCTTCTGAAATATTTCGGGATTGGTACTAGGAGATTTTGCAGCTTGACTAAGTAATTTTTTTTCTTCGAAAAGGGGATATGACCCCAGCCTCTGCATCGTGGTGATGCACACGGCTTTTATTAATAATCCAGTCGCAACAAATGTATGTTTTTTTTTTGCAAGGAGCAACAAAAGTATGTTGTACAGATGGTCCAAGTAATATATACTCGTGATTGTAATATAAGGCCAGGGGTAGACCGGAACCATATCCTCTAACGTAGAGATGACAAGTCAGGTAAGCACAGTGCTTAAGTAGTGCAAAACGTAGAAGAAAAATCAGGAAAATGTAACAAATACTGTACGTATTTACTGTAGCAACCACTGTATATTTTTACTGTATAAAAAATCGTATAAATATTTTAAAAAGATAGTCATAATTTTGATTGTTACTAATTATCGTAAATGCATATGGCTTACATATATTATGGAAGTTAATTTAGATCAAATTAGACTTAATCATGTAGATGTGGAGAAGGAAAATTAGAGAGGTGTAGCTTACCCGACTTGTCTATTGCACGTTAGAGGATCTACTTCCGGGGTAGACCATGCTACTTAGACTACTCATAGTGGGAGTAACTAAGGAGTATTAACATAGAGCTGGTTGTGGTAACTAGCTATGTTACCATAACACTTTTCAAGATAGAATGAGTCTACATACTAACTAAAACAATCATGCATGATAGTACTACATCTAAGTTACTATGCATTATGAAGGTAGTAACATAGAGTAGTGTCATATGCATGCGGAAATTCAATTTGGCTCCCGGGTGCATATGCTCCCTCTACCAAAAAATCATATTTTAAAATGTCGAAAAAAATTAGCAAAAAATTTACATGTACATATTCATAATATATGTTCGTTCGTCAAGTTTCACGAAAAACCAATATTTTTTGTGGTCTATGTAAAAAAGAGAAAACTTATCTTGTGAAAAGCATTATTTTTAGTACTGTGTTTTATCTTTTTACACACGTCACACGACAAGTCGCAACTTTTTAAGGGCGTAGCACGAGAAGATGTACATGCGAATTTTTTGTTTCATTTTTTTGAAATTCAAAATATGTGTAAGATGCATTTCAAAATGGAGGGAGCATATGCTCCTATGTTTCAAAACACCAGTCCCGCATGCGCATGACACTACTATACGGTCACATCAAGTCATAATCACAACCAAAATCAGTTCCCATGTACAAATATTTTGGATTTTATTGGCGGGAGATTGTAGCGCTTGACAGATATTTTCAATTTAGCTGGCGCTAAAAAAATACTGTACTAGCAAAATTGGTAGCTTACTGTAGTACTGCCTCCTTTCAGGGATACAAGGACAAGGACCAATCAACTAAAATAATGTATGAAAATGGTCACCAATGGGCCAACTAATAGTTATACTTTTCCCATGCAGCGCAATATAAAAAATACTACAAATCAGATTAAACCTTGATTAAATATTGGTGCATCCAATCCATTCAGTTTTCATTTAATCCACATCACCAAGGAAACAACCACCAGGTACATAACAAGTGCAGATAGAAGCACCAACAAAATAGTTCAGCATCACAAACCCTTTCACACAACCAAGGGACACCTTTGACTGTCAGTGTTCACTGTGGTATTCAGCATCTCCCACACTTTCTCAGGATGTTGCCCAGGTGGGCTTGACTTGCTTCTAATCCTGCAGTTATACGGTGGATGACTACTCTTTGTGCAGCCACTATTGCTCGTTCCTCTTTGAGTAGTTCCTCGAGAACATAAAAAGACAATGACTTGGACCTCAACCTGCGCTTGGGCTTTGACTTGGACTTGGACCTCGACAAATTAGTTGTGAACCCAGCATTACGCAGGAATGTGTTGTTGGCTATACCATGACATTGTAGTACCTTGGAAAATGAATTCAGACATTCTTCCTGGGTTTTTTCTATACCATCTTTCTTTGGTTTTGCCAGCTCCACTTTCATGTCAGACTGAGGAGTTTTCAGTTGTTACACATGTGTAAGAGAAGAGATTATAATGTGAAGACATGTGTATGAACTACCTCTAATAATCCTACAAACTGGCATGGCTGATTACCGCATATACATTTTAGTAAGAGCATGTTACATCATATTGACATGTCTTCTATTGCTAACACGTAATAGCAGGACTATAAAAATATGCATGGATCCATGTGTAGAATTCGTAATGTGCATGATATTGCTGAGAAGTATATAAGTGAATTGTACTAGCCCTTTCCAGCAGTTCAGACATTTGGTTGTGTTGGCTAGTGCATGAAGCTTGACAAATATGACAAGATATTTCTGAATACAATTGAAAACCATAACTGACATTAGTAGAGAATACTTACAATAACACTCTGTGCAAAATGTCCAGTCAAACCATTTCTGCTCGTCTGGCACACCTTGAATTGCTCAAGTAGACTCATCTCTCTGTCTGTACTCTCACAGTATGCTTGCCTTGCCTTCTGATATTTTCGCAAGAGAAAATATAAATTAGTTTCACAACCACGTCACATGCCGACATGCGACAATTGAAAGTTTTCAAAAAAAATATAAATAAAACAGAGACATCAATTTACGATGTATATTGTGCATCTATAAATTCTAAATGATTTACTAATTTAAATATAGTTGTACAGATAACATTCCTTACCATACAGTAGAGGTGTCCAATCAAGCTACGAGATCCTGTACGCTGTTGTAAACGTACATTATTACGAGCACGCATGTTACTTCGAGCGATGAACTACAAATGAAGACTTGTGAGACACATGCTTAAAAAGGAATCAGTAATGTGATCTTGTCTCACTGTCTTCACAGAACATACCAAATTCTTTTGAGCAGACCAATACTCAACAAGATCACACCATTGATCATCAGTCATCTGTAGTATAGGAGAGGTTGTTGGAATATCGCTAGGAGTCCTCCCAGCAAAGTATCTCATCTTTAGCCTATGGCGCTCCTGGCGCAACGCTGAAGAGAATATGCTCCTGATAACAGTGATTACATTCTTCATGTCATCATCAAACTCAAGACATGTCTGTTTACAACAATGGGAACCGTTCATGTGTTAGATAGCTAGCCAACAGAAAGCTAGAGGGAATGTGAACGAGCAACATGGTATTGTTTACGAAAATGACTTACATGTAACATGTGCAGTAAACCTTCAAAATGAGAAGGGGTGTTTACGTGTTGTTTCCATGATGGAAAGATAGGAATTTGAGTCCTGACAAAAACGCCTGTGATCGATGCTATATTAGATGATTCTTGTGGATCCAGTGGCCTTCTGATACCTGCTATAACTGATGTGATGGGAAATCTTGTTCCCATTCGGGCAATCTTATTTTTAAGTGATTTCAAAGTCGTTGGCCCCCTTCGTTTTCTTGGTCGTGGTGGAACTGCAAATTTAAGCATTACATCAAGCTATCAAGGTATTTATGTAACGGAGCATGTAAGGGAACACGTACCTAATTCGGCCCCACCATCATCTTTAAGGAAGAAGTTGTCTCTGGCAGGACTAAATGTCAGCGGGCGATCGTGATTAGTTAGGTGTTGAGAACCTGCTGTTGAAACTGGGTCTGCTGTGAATTGTTCTTGGGTAACTGGATTGGCAACAGGTGGCTGGGGAACATGTGGTTTGGTATTTGCTCCGTCTACAGCTTTTAGACCAACCGATGTGGGGTTAGGTCGAAGCTTTTTATGTTGGTGTTTCGCATTACAATATTTTTTTGCCTGGTCATCATTTTCAACTAGATTAGAGTGACTCTGAGTCTGAGACCTTGTTTTTACTCTGTTCACTGCATTTGTTTGTGATCTGACATGACCAGCTTGAACCCTTTTTATTTTTAGGTGAGCTGTCAGATATTGATCTTCCTGTTGAACTATGTTCTTCACCTTGTTGGTATTTGAAACGTCCTTACGTGAAGTCCCTGATGCCTGCCAGAGATAAACGGTACTTCAATCAACAAAATCATATACATGCTTGATACGATTATGGAACATAAGAACAGCAAGCCAAGACATGATGAAACATATGTTATTATTATGTGTTAACTGAGCAGATGATAATGCTATAACTTGGGCTGGGTTGGACAGATACATCACAGTTATTGAAGATGCAACAATAATGCCAATGAAAAGAGCGAGCAATCACCTTGGGTGGTGGAGTAGGGTGCTTGACAAGGGCATCCTCTTTACTCAGGTCTCCCTCAGACTCTTGTTCAGTAGGATCAAGTTCTGAATAAGAAAATGATTGTTATCGATGGAGACAGGAGAGGTGTTTGATTGTTCACTGGTGATGCCTATATTTTCTCTCCGGCCCTCTTTGTACTCTACTACAGTATCTTTAGCATGCATTAGAAAAAAATGCTAACGAGATTTATCATGGAACTTTGAGTAGAGCAGTAGAAGGGCAAATTAGTAGTAGCAAGTAGATGATAGCTCAAAAAGGAATAAAGCGTAGATCAAAAATAAATGATTTCCCTGTGCATGCCAATTGATGATTACAAGATTTATAAACATGCAGTTTAATAATGTCGACTAATCACTCTGCAGGCTTGACTTCTACTACAGTCATACCAGATAGCACCAAACAGATTGTAGGAAAAGTAAACTTGAAACCCCAGATCGCACGAAACTGATGTTCGGAAATGAAATGCATAACGGAAGCGGCTAAACACCAACCTTCGCATGGGGAGTGGACGGCTTTACGCTTTGGTTTCGCGCGGTGGACCGGTTGGGCGCGGGGTCTACCCATTTCACCGTGCGGTAGACCAGGGAGTCGGGAAGCAGATCCGACGCAGCGGCGGAGGTGGACGGCGTCCCTGAGCAGGATCCGGCGCGGTGGGCGTCGGCTACGGTGGAGCACAAATGGTGCGGTGTGCGCCTTCGTAGGGGAAGCGGCTCCGGCTTGCTTGACAACGTCTTCTCGGACACTACAGCGTCTGGTCAGGAGGCTGTGGTGGCGAGGTGGGACGGTGGTGCACTGCCGTCGTCGGGCGAGATACTCCGATTCGGTGTGTGACGCGTGAGAGATGTGGGATTCGGCGCCTGTGCCGGTGGTATGTTTTAATGGCTGGGGTGAGATTGGCCTTGGCCAAGAGAAGAACCGCTGGGGACGTTTTTGATGAAAGGATAAGATCGGAAATTCGAACATTTGAAAATTGGAGGCGGCAACCCGAGCTATTTTCGCCGCTGTTTTGGCGCTTCGTTGAAATGGTTTGGTGGATGCGCGAAAAAAAATGGACGCGGTCCGACCCCATCAAGGTCTCATTTGTAAGCATGGGCGGTACGGCAGCCATCCTACCTTGATTTTTAGTGAATATCCATCCATTCATATATATGTGTTTTTTTCTGAATATTTGAGTACTTAAAACGGACTTCATATGACAAAGTTGCGCCTATTTTAGTGAACACTGCGTGGAGCCGATTTCGAAAACAAAACATGGACTAGGTACCAAAAAACATATATAGACTCGTTCTCCGCATTAAAAAGATTGATGTATCATGGATCTTAGTATATGTAAAATAACCTTGAGCTATTCATTATCATACGCGTAGAATTGAAGACTTCAGATATTTCTTTATATTTGAAAGAAACGCCATGTTTCATCCGACAACATTTATCATCTCATTGAGTTGGCGCTGATTTTATATGTGGTGACGAAAACAACTGAGGCTCCTTTGATTTATAGGATTTAGATCCTACGGGAATTATTCTACACTATTGGTTATATTCAAAGGGAACATATCCCATATGAATCTTGTACTACAAATCCTATATGAACAAAACATTAGGTCATCCCTCATGGAAAAATCCCTTTGGTACAATCAAAGAAACTCATATTCCCATAGGATTCAAATAGACAAGATGTACATACGTTTTTCCTATCCTATGACTTAAAGGACTCCTGAAATGGCTCGACAACAAAGATCATAAATTCCGAGTTGTGCATCGAGCAAAAGATATTGAAAAAATTCTTGATCGATCCAATTACAAAATGATTTTCAAAAGAACTAAAGTTTTGCCATTACATAATTGGTATGTATATAGGTTCTACTTATAATAAAATATGTTTTGGTTTATTGGGATTGCGTTAGAATTACATGCATCACAATGTCTCGGGACTATTTCGGTATTTACCTCTTCTTTTAGAGTTCGCCCTATCTAAGATTATTTCCGACATTCGCCAATGTTTGCAAGGAATGGCATGCAGTCGATTCCCACCCTGTTTCAGAAAAAAATGAAGAAAAAAAAGTGAACTTGTGGCTATAAAATGATAAGCTTGAATTTTGATATGTTTTTTTAAAAAAAACTAGCTTCAAAATATGGCCTACCATTTTATATAAAAAACCATGGGTCTTAACAAAAATGCCCAAGGTAAAATGTGCATTAACATTTTGGGGAAAGGTGCAATAAGATTTCATTTTATTGTGGGAAACAAATTGTTGTTGTTTTTTTGCCTTTTCTGAATAGCTAAAAAGGTGTCATCTTTTTTCCATACATTCCATAATGTCATAGAACATAAGCATCCGGTGTCCAGATATAGCAACAATTCAGTATAAGACAATACTAACATAGTTTCCATAAAGTACTGCTAACACATAAGAAAACAAAAGATCTAGATGATGACCCAAGAAACATCCTTGTATATAATAACAATCTATTGACCATATGGCGGCTTTTGCATCACCCTATCAAAATCATCTGCCTTCAAGCACGAGAGCAGAATGTCGACACGTGCTTCAACATGTTCCAAGATCCTCTTGATGATCTCATGGATATCTGCATCAGCCGAATAGGAATCAAAGTTGTCAGCCACTAGCTTCTGATAGAAAGAAACATCAGTGTTGAAGGCGTCGATCTTAGGAGTCCCCACATTTCATTACTTGCAAGACCAAGATGATCAAATTCCCTTTACTTCATAAGAATGTCTGGATCGCTGACACGATCGAAATCTTTGCTAGTACCCTCCTTTGGCCGAATTCAAATTTGCATCAGATCTTGGTGCCCATGCCTTTGGTACATGCGGGTAATTTTTTGCCAATATGTCGTGCATTGCACATAGCGTCCTACTGTACAGGGGTATTTCTACATATCTTCTTCCAAATATAATTTAATTTATTTCGGGTTGGATTCAATTTGTTTCAAAATTGTCTGATATACCATTTGTATTGGTAGGAGATGCAGCTTTGAATTTTAATCATTGTTTCTAGGTGCCACACTTGCAGGGTACAGTCAAAGATTTTATCCAATGTTTCATGTCTTGACAAATCCTTTTCGTAATGGAAGTTGAGACCCCCAGCCTCTGCATCAAAATGATGCACATGGAATTTTTTAGTATGGTATTCAACAAAATATGATAAGATGCAAAAATCAAACCTTGGACAAATATGACACATGCTCACTTGGGTAGAAAGCCAATCAAACTGATACAAATTACATTGCAGAGTCCTTGCATGTTAAACTATATATTGCCAAACACCACATATATTAAGGGATACATATTAATTTCGATACTACTACTTTTACGATAGAAGATTTGTAACTACAAACGTTGTGGGTTGTGGCTGCCCTCCTCAATCTACTCACTTGTCTCATCGGCAACCGTCTCCACCTCTCTACATGCACATATGGGTACAACTTCTTCACGCCCGAAGAAGATTACTTGTTTCCTGTCATGCTCCGCCACTTGTAGTAGGTGTGCTCCTTTTTCAGAGATGAATTCTCTTTTAGGATGGAGATGTTCTCCTTTTTCAGAGATGAGTTCTCTTTTAGGATGGAGATGTTCTCCTTCGTTAGAGACCCGTTCTGATTTACCATGGAGAGGTTCTCCTTCGATAGAGATGAGTTCTCCTTTGATAGAGATGAGTGCTCATTCAAGAGTACGGCATACTCATTCCATAGCTTCATAGCACGGTTTACCAGATGTGCGTTCACATCTCGGAGCTTGGACGCATGGTCAATCAACTCGCGCGACTCATCCAGGAGCGACCGCCGGATTACTTGCAGAGACGCTTCATGTTGTCGTCCTTCATTAGATGGTAGATTCACAGAGCGACCCTGTGTGACACATGATATTATACTAATAAAGTGCAAGAGTGTAACTTCAATAGTAAAAATATGGGTGTGTCTATGTCTCAGTCAACTGAGAATTTCTTAAGTCTCAGTCACGTCAGAAAAGTGCAACGGGTCGGTTGCACTTTTCTAGTAGAAAAGTTCAATTGCACTTTTTTGACAGAAAAGTGCAACTCAAGTGTATTTTTGTGAGTGACTGAGACTTAAGGAATTCTCAGTTGACTGAGACATAGCAAAACCGTAAAAATATAGTACTCCGAAAGTTTGCAGGACTTAAACTTCAATACTCATAGTAATATGTACAAGACTAACTTCAATAGTAATTGTAATATGTATAAATTTCAATTGCAATACTGTAGTAATATGAGTACTCCGGAGCTTGGAGTAATAAAGTTTCAAACTAAGAACGAAACATGAACTAATAAAGTTTGCCCTATGCATCAATCGATGGAGAGGCTGGATCTCAAGTTCGAAAGGGGGAAAAAGACTGCAGTGAAGTTTCAAGTTTGCATTGAAGTTCGAAAGTGGTAATGCAGCTAGTATTAGTGCAGTAGAAATCCCTTGTGCCTTGTTTGGTTGACGTGTTTTCACATGGTTCAGTGAGTAATATCTGGGTCTTTCTTAATAAGAACACATTTTATCTGTTTGGCAGAAGAGTATTGGACAGGATCAGAGTCGCGGGGATCCTCAGGAAACACTTCCGCGCACGTCGGGTGGACGTGGAACCGCAACACCTCTATGCTCTCGCGTTTCTGGTCGTTCCGCATACGTGCTCCGATTGCTGCTTCTCCTTCCAGGCATCCACCCCGTTCCAGCATGGATCAGGCTGAGGGATTGATTCCAATGCAAAATTACAAGTCCTGAGGCCTGCTGGCATGGATTACGTGAATAGAAATTGGACGCTTCACTAATAAGGCCCGAGGAACCCCTCAAAAAAAAACTAATAATGCCCCAGGACAGGCTATCTCTCAGGTTGTCCTGATCTGCCGCAAATACTCACGCCAAAACATGGTGAATGAAGTATTTTGCATCAAATCCCCTCCGAATAATACTCAGTAGGGGGCTAACTAGTTTTAAACCAATGATTAAACTACATTAACCACTGACCTCGAAGCTCTCCTCCTTGGAGAGGACCGACTCCCCGGCGACGGCGAGGTTGTCTTGCAGCTGCAGCAGGACTGTCACGTCTGAGCCCACGGAGAGGTCGTTGATCCGCTGCCGCTTGGTGGGCACATCAGACTCAACGGCGAGGCCGCCATGCGCCTGCTGCAGCAGCTGTAGGGGGGCGTGCGAGTTGGCGGCGAGGTCCTGTAGTTGCTGCTGGGGGATTACGACGGTGGGCCGCACACCTAACAGGCCCCCTTGTCCACTCGTGGGATTCATCGCCGGAAGATGGGGGTGCAGGGAGGCGCTAATACAGAGGTTGTGGATGGTACAGCCGCCGACGAGCACTGTACAGGTTGGGGCTATAGGATTTTGAAGATGAATGGGGAGAGGCGGCAGGGGCCTATATAAATCGAGAGGAGTGAGGTAGCGAGAAGTGAAGTGAATGGGGAGAGGCGGCAGGGGCCTATAAATCGAGAGGGCTATAGGTTGGGACATGATTTTTACGCAATATTTAAATCTAGATTTAAGCCGCATGTCACCAGGTGACATGCGAAAGGTGCATGTCACCTGATCTCTATCCGTGAAGGACACAGGTCACTCGCAACACTGTACATGGTGTACTGTAGGGACGCGAAACAGTATTGTTCACTGTTCGTAGTGTTTTTCATTTTTCTGATTTTTTTGAATTTTATGCCCATTTGAATCTTTTGGTCAAATCCTAGGTTTGACAAAGATTTAAACAAGTTTAAAATATATGAAAAGGTAAGCATGGATCCTTCTTAGTCACTCTAAAATGAAGCTTTTGGGATGTTCTTGAAATTTCCATGCTTGACTTCATAAGACAGAGTTTAGGGTTAGGGGTAGATATATACATGATTTGTTTGGTTTGAATATGTCTAGACCTTGTTTATCAACTTTAATTCTTACTATATGACATAAGAAAACTATTTGCTTTGGTTTTTCATTTTTCTTTTTTTTGAATTTTGATGCCCATTTGAATCTTGTCAAATCCTAGGTTTGACCAAGATAATTTAAACAAGTTTAAAACATGGAAATGAAAAGGGAAGCATGTATCCTTCTTAGTCACTCTTGAAGAGGGGTTTTGAAATTTCCATGTTTAAACCAAAACCACTTCTCTTCATGCTTGACTTCATAAGACAAGTTTAGGGGTTAGGGGGTAGATACATGGTTTGTCTAGTTTGAAACTTTGAATATGTCTAGACCTTGTTTATCAACTTGAATATGCTTACTATATGACATAAGAAGACTATGTACTTTGGTTTTTCATTTTTCTGATTTTTTTAATTTTCTGCGCATTTGAATCTTGGTCAAATCCTAAATTTGACCAAGATTTAGACAAGTTTAACACGTGAAAACGAATAAGTAAGCCTGGATCCTTCTTAGTCACTCTAAAATGAAGCCTTTGGGAGGTTCTTGAAATTTCCATGTTTGAAACCCAAAACCACTTCTCTTCATGATTGACTTCATAAGATCGACAGATTAGTTTAGGGTTAGGGGTAGATATATACATGATTTTTCTGGTTTTAATATGTCTAGACCTTGTTTATCAACTTGAATGCTTACTATATGACATAAGAAAACTATTTGCTTTTGTTTTCATTTTTCTGATTTTTTTTGAATTTTGATGCCCATTTGAATCTTGTCAAATCCTAGGTCGTTTGACCAAGATAATTTAAACAAGTTTAAAACATGAATATGAAAAGGGAAGCATGTATACTTCTTAGTCACTCTAAAATGAAGTTTTTGGGAGGTTTTTGAAAATTCCATGTTTGAAACCCAAAACCACTTCTCTTCATGCCTGACTTCATAAGATAGAGTTTAGGGGTCAGGGGGTGTAGATACATTTGGTTTGTCTAGTTTGAATATGTCTAGACCTTGTTTAACAACTTTAATGCTAACTATATGACATAAGAAGACTATGTGCTTTGGTTTTTCATTTTTCTGATTTTTTTGAATATTGTGCCCACCCATTTGTATCTTCATGAAATCCTAGGTTTGACCAAGATAATTTAAACAATTTTAAAACATGAAAATGAAAAGGGAAGCCTGGATCCTTCTTAGTAACTCTAAAATGAAGCTTTTGGGAGGTTCTTGAAATTTCCATGTTTGAAACCCAAAACCACTTCTCTTCATGATTGACTGAGTTTAATTAGGGTTTTAGGGGTAGATATATACATGATTTTTCTGGTTTTTCATTCTTTTGATTTTTTTCTGAATTTTTAGGGCCATTTGAATCTTGGTCAAATCCTTGGTTTGACCAAGATTTAAACAAGTTTAAAACATGAAAATGAAAAGGGAAGTCTGTATCCTTCTTAGTCAATCTAAAATGAAGCTTTTGGGATGTTCTTGAAATTTCAATGTTTGAAACCCAAAACGACTTCCCTTCATGCTAGACTTCATAAGATCGAAAGGGGGTATATACACGATTTGTCTGGTTTGGATATATCTAGACCTTGTTTATCAACTTGATTGCTTACGATATGACATAAGAAGACTATGTGATTTGGTTTTCCATTTTTCTGATTTTTTTAATTTTTTGCCCACCCATTTGTATCTTCGTCAAATCCTAGGTTTGACCAAGATAATTAAAACAAGTTTTATAAAACATGAAAATGAAAAGGGAAGCATGTATCCTTCTTAGGCACTCTAAAATGAAGCTTTTGGGAGTTTTTTGAAATTTCCATGTTTGAAACCCAAAACCACATCTGTTCACATGCTTGACTTCATAAGACAGAGTTTAGGGGTTAGGGGTATAGATACATGATTTGTCTGGTTTGAATATGTCTAGACATTGTTTATCAACTTTAATGCTTACTATATGACATAAGAAAAATAATGTCATGTAAATGAGTTAACTTGGATTTCCTACCCTTGAATCCATAGGAAACTTTGTTCTAATGCACTATAATAATCAACCGAGTTTTTACACCAACAGGTCTGTCACTTACGTGTGGTGCCCACGCGTGAGGTCCCACACTTCAGTGAGCACAAGTCACGTGCAATAGGTACGCAAACTCCCAGCCATCTTCTTTGTCAAGAGAAGACGCATCAGGATGCGTATTGGAAGTCTGTGGGTCCTTCTGGATCCTTCGGTTGTCCCTCTCACAAAAAAAAACAAATCTCTCTCATTCTCGGCCTCTCTCGACTCGCTCGCTCGCTCGCTCGCACCTCCTGCTCACTGACAAACCCTGCACAAAAGTCAACATCATCACCCGAAAAAGGGGAGACACCATAATTCTCTCCCTTCTTCTCTCCTTCCTCCGAGTGATCCCTCTTCCTCCGAGTTTCACTCGACGGGCAAACACACTTGTGCTGCATAGTAATAATAAAAAGGTATAGAAAAATCAACCTACGAATCTATAATTAAATAGGTTAGTAATAATAAAAATGTAGAAAAATCAACCTACGAATCTATAATTAAATAGGTTAAACTAGGGTTTTGCCCACTACTACAGATCAAGGTTCAAACCTTGTTTATCAACTTGAATATGCTTACTATATGACATAAGAAGACTATGTACTTTGGTTTTCATTTTTCTGATTTTTTAAATTTTCTGCGCATTTGAATCTTGGTCAAATCCTAGGTTTGACCAAGATTAGACAAGTTTAACACGTGAAAACGAATAAGTAAGCCTGGATCCTTCTTAGTCACTCTAAAATGAAGCATTTTGGGATGTTCTTGAAATTTCCATGTTTGAAACCCAAAACGACCTCTCTTCATGCTACACTTCATAAGATCGACCGAGTTTAGGGTTAGGGGTAGATACATGATTTGTATGGTTTGAATATGTCCAAACCTTGTTAATTTATCAACTTGAATGCTTACTATATGACATAAGAAGACTATATGCTTTTGTTTTTCATTTTTCTGATTTTTTTTGAATTTTATGCCCATATATTTGAATCTTGGTCAAATCATATGTTTGACAAAGATTTAAACAAGTTTAAATTGTGAAAATGAAAAGGTAAGCATGGATCCTTATTAGTCACACTCTAAATTAAATCTTTTGGGAGGTTCTTGAAATTTCCATGTTTGAAACCCAAAACCACTTCTCTTCATGATTGACTTCATAAGAAAGAGTTTAGGGTTTTAGGGGTAGATATATACATGATTTTTCTGGTTTGAATATGTCTAGACCTGGTTTATCAACTTGAATGCTTACTATACATATGACATATATAAGAATGCTATGTGCTTTGGTTTTTCATTCTCTTTTGATTTTTTTTCTAAATTTTTATGCCCATTTGAATCTTGGTCAAAATCTTTGGTTTGACAAGGATTTAAACAAGTTTAAAACATGAAAATGAAAAAGGGAAGTCTGTATATCCTTCTTTTAGTAACTCTAAAATGGAAGCTTTTGGGATGTTCTTGAAATTTCCATGTTTGAAACCGAAAACGACTTCCCTTCATGCTAGACTTCATAAGATCGACAGGGGGTAGATACATGATTTGTCTGGTTTGGATATATCTAGACCTTGTTAATTTATCAACTTGAATGCTTACGATATGACATAAGAAGACAATGTGATTTGGTTTTTCAATTTTCTGATTTTTTTGAATATTGTGCCCACCCATTTGTATCTTCATGAAATCCTAGGTTTTACCAAGATAATTTAAACAAGTTTAAAACATGAAAACGAAAAGGGAAACATGTAACCTTCTCAGTCACTCTAAAATGAAGTTTTTGGGAGGTTTTTGAAATTTCCATGTTTGAAACCCAAAACCACTTCTCTTCATGCTTGACTTCATAAGACAAAGTTTAGGGTTAGGGGTATAGATACATGATTTGTATGGTTTGAATATGTCCAAACCTTGTTTATCAACTTGAATATGCTTACTATATGACATAAGAAGACTATGTACTTTGGTTTTTCATTTTTCTGATTTTTTTAATTTTCTGCACATTTGAATCATATCTTGGTCAAATCCTAGGTTTGACCAAGATTTAGACAAGTTTAACACGTGAAAACGAATAAGTAAGCCTGGATCCTTCTTAGTCACTCTAAAATGAAGCTTTTGGGAGGTTCTTGAAATTTCCATGTTTGAAACCCAAAACCACTTCTCTTCATGATTGACTGAGTTTAATTATATAGGATTTTAGGGGTAGATATATACATGATTTTTCTGGTTTGAATATATATGTCTAGACCTTGTTTATCAACTTGAATGCTTACTATACATATGACATATCTAAGAATGCTATGTGCTTTGGTTTTTCATTCTTTTGATTTTTTTCTGAATTTTTAGGGCCATTTGAATCTTGGTCAAATCATTGGTTTGACCAAGATTTAAACAAGTTTAAAACATGAAAATGAAAAGGGAAGTCTGTATCCTTCTTAGTCACTCTAAAATGAAGCTTTTGGGATGTTCTTGAAATTTCAATGTTTGAAACCCAAAACGACTTCCCTTCATGCTAGACTTCATAAGATCGAAAGGGGCTAGATACATGATTTGTCTGGTTTGGATATATCTAGACCTTGTTTATCAACTTGATTGCTTACGATATGACATAAGAAGACTATGTGATTTGGTTTTTCGTTTTTCTGATTTTTTTGAACATTGTGCCCACCCATTTGTATCTTCATGAAATCCTAGGTTTGACCAAGCTAATTTAAACAAGTTTAAAACATGAAAATGAAAAGGGAAGCATGTAACCTTCTCAGTCACTCTAAAATGAAGTTTTTGGGAGGTTTTTGAAATTTCCATGTTTGAAACCCAAAACCACTTCTCTTCATGCTTGACTTCATAAGACAAAGTTTAGGGTTAGGGGGTATATATAGATACATGATTTGTATGGTTTGAATATGTCCAAACCTTTTGTTTATCAACTTGAATATGCTTACTATATGACATAAGAAGACTATGTACTTTGGTTTTTCATTTTTCTGATTTTTTTAATTTTCTGCGCATTTGAATCATATCTTGGTCAAATCCTAGGTTTGACCAAGATTTAGACAAGTTTAACACGTGAAAACGAATAAGTAAGCCTGGATCCTTCTTAGTCACTCTAAAATGAAGCTTTTGGGAGGTTCTTGAAATTTCCATGTTTGAAACCCAAAACCACTTCTCTTCATGATTGACTGAGTTTAATTATATAGGGTTTTAGGGGTAGATATATACATGATTTTTCTGGTTTGAATATATATGTCTAGAGACCTTGTTTATCAACTTGAATGCTTACTATACATATGACATATCTAAGAATGCTATGTGCTTTGGTTTTTCATTCTTTTGATTTTTTTCTGAATTTTTAGGGCCATTTGAATCTTGGTCAAATCCTTGGTTTGACCAAGATTTAAACAAGTTTAAAACATGAAAATGAAAAGGGAAGTCTGTATCCTTCTTAGTCACTCTAAAATGAAGCTTAATTTTGGGATGTTCTTGAAATTTCAATGTTTGAAACCCAAAACGACTTCCCTTCATGCTAGACTTCATAAGATCGAAAGGGGGTAGATACACGATTTGTCTGGTTTGGATATATCTAGACCTTGTTTATCAACTTGATTGCTTACGATATGACATAAGAAGACTATGTGATTTGGTTTTCCATTTTTCTGATTTTTTTGAACATTGTGCCCACCCATTTGTATCTTCGTCAAATCCTAGGTTTGACCAAGATAATTAAAACAAGTTTTATAAAACATGAAAATGAAAAGGGAAGCATGTATCCTTCTTAGGCACTCTAAAATGAAGCTTTTGGGAGTTTTTTGAAATTTCCATGTTTGAAACCCAAAACCACATCTGTTCACATGCTTGACTTCATAAGACAGAGTTTAGGGGTTAGGGGTATAGATACATGATTTGTCTGGTTTGAATATGTCTAGACATTGTTTATCAACTTTAATGCTTACTATATGACATAAGAAAAATAATGTCATGTAAATGAGTTAACTTGGATTTCCTACCCTTGAATCCATAGGAAACTTTGTTCTAATGCACTATAATAATCAACCGAGTTTTTACACCAACAGGTCTGTCACTTACGTGTGGTGCCCACGCGTGAGGTCCCACACTTCAGTGAGCACAAGTCACGTGCAATAGGTACGCAAACTCCCAGCCATCTTCTTTGTCAAGAGAAGACGCATCAGGATGCGTATTGGAAGTCTGTGGGTCCTTCTGGATCCTTCGGTTGTCCCTCTCACAAAAAAAACAAATCTCTCTCATTCTCGGCCTCTCTCGACTCGCTCGCTCGCTCGCTCGCTCGCACCTCCTGCTCACTGACAAACCCTGCACAAAAGTCAACATCATCACCCGAAAAAGGGGAGACACCATAATTCTCTCCCTTCTTCTCTCCTTCCTCCGAGTGATCCCTCTTCCTCCGAGTTTCACTCGACGGGCAAACACACTTGTGCTGCATAGTAATAATAAAAAGGTATAGAAAAATCAACCTACGAATCTATAATTAAATAGGTTAGTAATAATAAAAATGTAGAAAAATCAACCTACGAATCTATAATTAAATAGGTTAAACTAGGGTTTTGCCCACTACTACAGATCAAGGTTCAAACCTTGTTTATCAACTTGAATATGCTTACTATATGACATAAGAAGACTATGTACTTTGGTTTTCATTTTTCTGATTTTTTAAATTTTCTGCGCATTTGAATCTTGGTCAAATCCTAGGTTTGACCAAGATTAGACAAGTTTAACACGTGAAAACGAATAAGTAAGCCTGGATCCTTCTTAGTCACTCTAAAATGAAGCATTTTGGGATGTTCTTGAAATTTCCATGTTTGAAACCCAAAACGACCTCTCTTCATGCTACACTTCATAAGATCGACCGAGTTTAGGGTTAGGGGTAGATACATGATTTGTATGGTTTGAATATGTCCAAACCTTGTTAATTTATCAACTTGAATGCTTACTATATGACATAAGAAGACTATATGCTTTTGTTTTTCATTTTTCTGATTTTTTTTGAATTTTATGCCCATATATTTGAATCTTGGTCAAATCATATGTTTGACAAAGATTTAAACAAGTTTAAATTGTGAAAATGAAAAGGTAAGCATGGATCCTTATTAGTCACACTCTAAATTAAATCTTTTGGGAGGTTCTTGAAATTTCCATGTTTGAAACCCAAAACCACTTCTCTTCATGATTGACTTCATAAGAAAGAGTTTAGGGTTTTAGGGGTAGATATATACATGATTTTTCTGGTTTGAATATGTCTAGACCTGGTTTATCAGTTGAATGCTTACTATACATATGACATATATAAGAATGCTATGTGCTTTGGTTTTTCATTCTCTTTTGATTTTTTTTCTAAATTTTTATGCCCATTTGAATCTTGGTCAAAATCTTTGGTTTGACAAGGATTTAAACAAGTTTAAAACATGAAAATGAAAAAGGGAAGTCTGTATATCCTTCTTTTAGTAACTCTAAAATGGAAGCTTTTGGGATGTTCTTGAAATTTCCATGTTTGAAACCGAAAACGACTTCCCTTCATGCTAGACTTCATAAGATCGACAGGGGGTAGATACATGATTTGTCTGGTTTGGATATATCTAGACCTTGTTAATTTATCAACTTGAATGCTTACCATATATATGACATAAGAAGACAATGTGATTTGGTTTTTCAATTTTCTGATTTTTTTGAATATTGTGCCCACCCATTTGTATCTTCATGAAATCCTAGGTTTTACCAAGATAATTTAAACAAGTTTAAAACATGAAAACGAAAAGGGAAACATGTAACCTTCTAAGTCACTCTAAAATGAAGTTTTTGGGAGGTTTTTGAAATTTCCATGTTTGAAACCCAAAACCACTTCTCTTCATGCTTGACTTCATAAGACAAAGTTTAGGGTTAGGGGGTATAGATACATGATTTGTATGGTTTGAATATGTCCAAACCTTGTTTATCAACTTGAATATGCTTACTATATGACATAAGAAGACTATGTACTTTGGTTTTTCATTTTTCTGATTTTTTTAATTTTCTGCACATTTGAATCATATCTTGGTCAAATCCTAGGTTTGACCAAGATTTAGACAAGTTTAACACGTGAAAATGAATAAGTAAGCCTGGATCCTTCTTAGTCACTCTAAAATGAAGCTTTTGGGAGGTTCTTGAAATTTCCATGTTTGAAACCCAAAACCACTTCTCTTCATGATTGACTGAGTTTAATTATATAGGGTTTTAGGGGTAGATATATACATGATTTTTCTGGTTTGAATATATATGTCTAGAGACCTTGTTTATCAACTTGAATGCTTACTATACATATGACATATCTAAGAATGCTATGTGCTTTGGTTTTTCATTCTTTTGATTTTTTTTGAATTTTTAGGGCCATTTGAATCTTGGTCAAATCATTGGTTTGACCAAGATTTAAACAAGTTTAAAACATGAAAATGAAAAGGGAAGTCTGTATCCTTCTTAGTCACTCTAAAATGAAGCTTTTGGGATGTTCTTGAAATTTCAATGTTTGAAACCCAAAACGACTTCCCTTCATGCTAGACTTCATAAGATCGAAAGGGGGTAGATACATGATTTGTCTGGTTTGGATATATCTAGACCTTGTTTATCAACTTGATTGCTTACGATATGACATAAGAAGACTATGTGATTTGGTTTTTCATTTTTCTGATTTTTTTGAACATTGTGCCCACCCATTTGTATCTTCATGAAATCCTAGGTTTGACCAAGCTAATTTAAACAAGTTTAAAACATGAAAATGAAAAGGGAAGCATGTAACCTTCTCAGTCACTCTAAAATGAAGTTTTTGGGAGGTTTTTGAAATTTCCATGTTTGAAACCCAAAACCACTTCTCTTCATGCTTGACTTCATAAGACAAAGTTTAGGGTTAGGGGGTATATATAGATACATGATTTGTATGGTTTGAATATGTCCAAACCTTTTGTTTATCAACTTGAATATGCTTACTATATGACATAAGAAGACTATGTACTTTGGTTTTTCATTTTTCTGATTTTTTTAATTTTCTGCGCATTTGAATCATATCTTGGTCAAATCCTAGGTTTGACCAAGATTTAGACAAGTTTAACACGTGAAAACGAATAAGTAAGCCTGGATCCTTCTTAGTCACTCTAAAATGAAGCTTTTGGGAGGTTCTTGAAATTTCCATGTTTGAAACCCAAAACCACTTCTCTTCATGATTGACTGAGTTTAATTAGGGTTTTAGGGGTAGATATATACATGATTTTTCTGGTTTGAATATATAT
The DNA here is from genome assembly GCA_030979885.1 of Lolium multiflorum. NCBI lineage: Eukaryota > Viridiplantae > Streptophyta > Magnoliopsida > Poales > Poaceae > Lolium > Lolium multiflorum. The sequence continues at coordinate 28,867 of JAUUTY010001311.1, forward strand.
GTCTAGACCTTGTTTATCAACTTGAATGCTTACTATACATATGACATAAGAATGCTATGTGCTTTGGTTTTTCATTCTTTTGATTTTTTTCTGAATTTTTAGGGCCATTTGAATCTTGGTCAAATCCTTGGTTTGACCAAGATTTAAACAAGTTTAAAACATGAAAATGAAAAGGGAAGTCTGTATCCTTCTTAGTCACTCTAAAATGAAGCTTTTGGGATGTTCTTGAAATTTCAATGTTTGAAACCCAAAACGACTTCCCTTCATGCTAGACTTCATAAGATCGAAAGGGGGTAGATACACGATTTGTCTGGTTTGGATATATCTAGACCTTGTTTATCAACTTGATTGCTTACGATATGACATAAGAAGACTATGTGATTTGGTTTTCCATTTTTCTGATTTTTTTAATTTTTTGCCCACCCATTTGTATCTTCGTCAAATCCTAGGTTTGACCAAGATAATTAAAACAAGTTTTATAAAACATGAAAATGAAAAGGGAAGCATGTATCCTTCTTAGGCACTCTAAAATGAAGCTTTTGGGAGGTTTTTGAAATTTACATGTTTGAAACCCAAAACCACATCTCTTCACATGCTTGACTTCATAAGACAGAGTTTAGGGGTTAGGGGTATAGATACATGATTTGTCTGGTTTGAATGTGTCTAGACATTGTTTATCAACTTTAATGCTTACTATATGACATAAGAAAAATAATGTCATGTAAATGAGTTAACTTGGATTTCCTACCCTTGAATCCATAGGAAACTTTGTTCTAATGCACTATAATAATCAACCGAGTTTTTACACCAACAGGTCTGTCACTTACGTGTGGTGCCCACGCGTGAGGTCCCACACTTCAGTGAGCACAAGTCACGTGCAATAGGTACGCAAACTCCCAGCCATCTTCTTTGTCAAGAGAAGACGCATCAGGATGCGTATTGGAAGTGTGGGTCCTTCTGGATCCTTCGGTTGTCCCTCTCACAAAAAAAAACTCTCTCATTCTCGGCCTCGCTCGACTCGCTCGCTCCGCTCGCACCTCCTGCTCACTGACAAACCCTGCACAAAAGTCAACATCATCACCCGAAAAAGGGAACACCATAATTCTCTCCCTTCTTCTCTCCTTCCGAGTGATCCCTCTTCCTCCGAGTTTCACTCGACGGGCAAACACACTTTTTTTAATTTTCTGCCCATTTGAATCTTGGTCAAATCCTAGGTTTGACCAAGATTTAAACAAGTTTAAAACATGAAAATAAAATGGTAAGCATGGATCCTTCTTAGTCTCCCGAAAATGAAGTTTTTTTTTGAAATTTCCATGTTTGAAACCAAAAACCACTTCTCTTCATGCTTGACTTCATAAGACATAGTTTAGGGTTAGGGGTAGATATATACATGATTTTTCTGGTTTGAATATGTCTAGACCTTGTTTATCAACTTGAATGCTAGCTTACTATATATGACATAAGAATGCTATGTGCTTTGGTTTTTCATTCTTTTGATTTTTTTCTGAATTTTTATGCCCATTTGAATCTTGGTCGAATCCTAGGTTTGACCAAGATTTAAACAAGTTTAAAACATGAAAATGAGAAGGGAAGCATGTATCCTTCTTAGTCACTCTAATTAAAATGAAGATTTTGGGAGGTTTTTGAAATTTCCATGTTTGAAACCAAAAACCACGTCTCTTCATGCTTGACTTCATAAGATATATAGAGTTTAATTAGGGGTTAGGGGTATAGATACATGATTTGTTTGGTTTGAATATGTCTAGACCTTGTTTAACAACTTGAATGCTTACTATATGCCATAAGAAGACTATTACTTTGGTTTTTAATTTTTTTGATTTTTTAAAATTTTCTGCCAATTTGAATCTTGGTCAAATCATAGGTTTGACAAAGATTTAAACAAGTTTAAATTGTGAAAATGAAAAGGTAAGCATGGATCCTTATTAGTCACTCTAAATTAAATCTTTTGGGAGGTTCTTGAAATTTCCATGTTTGAAACCCAAAACCACTTCTCTTGACTTCATAAGATATATAGAGTTTAATTAGGGGTTAGGGGTATAGATACATGATTTGTTTGGTTTGAATATGTCTAGACCTTGTTTAACAACTTGAATGCTTACTATATGCCATAAGAAGACTATTACTTTGGTTTTTAATTTTTTTGATTTTTTAAAATTTTCTGCCAATTTGAATCTTGGTCAAATCATAGGTTTGACAAAGATTTAAACAAGTTTAAATTGTGAAAATGAAAAGGTAAGCATGGATCCTTATTAGTCACTCTAAATTAAATCTTTTGGGAGGTTCTTGAAATTTCCATGTTTGAAACCCAAAACCACTTCTCTTCATGATTGACTTCATAAGAAAGAGTTTAGGGTTTTAGGGGTAGATATATACATGATTTTTCTGGTTTGAATATGTCTAGACCTGGTTTATCTACTTGAATGCTTACTATACATATGACATATATAAGAATGCTATGTGCTTTGGTTTTTCATTCTCTTTTGATTTTTTTTCTAAATTTTTATGCCCATTTGAATCTTGGTCAAAATCTTTGGTTTGACAAGGATTTAAACAAGTTTAAAACATGAAAATGAAAAAGGGAAGTCTGTATATCCTTCTTTTAGTAACTCTAAAATGGAAGCTTTTGGGATGTTCTTGAAATTTCCATGTTTGAAACCGAAAACGACTTCCCTTCATGCTAGACTTCATAAGATCGACAGGGGGTAACGTAGATACATGATTTGTCTGGTTTGGATATATCTAGACCTTGTTAATTTATCAACTTGAATGCTTACCATATGACATAAGAAGACAATGTGATTTGGTTTTTCAATTTTCTGATTTTTTTGAATATTGTGCCCACCCATTTGTATCTTCATGAAATCCTAGGTTTTACCAAGATAATTTAAACAAGTTTAAAACATGAAAACGAAAAGGGAAACATGTAACCTTCTCAGTCACTCTAAAATGAAGTTTTTGGGAGGTTTTTGAAATTTCCATGTTTGCAACCCAAAACCACTTCTCTTCATGCTTGACTTCATAAGACAAAGTTTAGGGTTAGGGGGTATAGATACATGATTTGTATGGTTTGAATATGTCCAAACCTTGTTTATCAACTTGAATATGCTTACTATATGACATAAGAAGACTATGTACTTTGGTTTTTCATTTTTCTGATTTTTTTAAATTTTCTGCACATTTGAATCATATCTTGGTCAAATCCTAGGTTTGACCAAGATTTAGACAAGTTTAACACGTGAAAACGAATAAGTAAGCCTGGATCCTTCTTAGTCACTCTAAAATGAAGCTTTTGGGAGGTTCTTGAAATTTCCATGTTTGAAACCCAAAACCACTTCTCTTCATGATTGACTGAGTTTAATTATATAGGGTTTTAGGGGTAGATATATACATGATTTTTCTGGTTTGAATATATATGTCTAGAGACCTTGTTTATCAACTTGAATGCTTACTATACATATGACATATCTAAGAATGCTATGTGCTTTGGTTTTTCATTCTTTTGATTTTTTTCTGAATTTTTAGGGCCATTTGAATCTTGGTCAAATCATTGGTTTGACCAAGATTTAAACAAGTTTAAAACATGAAAATGAAAAGGGAAGTCTATATCCTTCTTAGTCACTCTAAAATGAAGCTTTTGGGATGTTCTTGAAATTTCAATGTTTGAAACCCAAAACGACTTCCCTTCATGCTAGACTTCATAAGATCGAAAGGGGGTAGATACATGATTTGTCTGGTTTGGATATATCTAGACCTTGTTTATCAACTTGATTGCTTACGATATGACATAAGAAGACTATGTGATTTGGTTTTTCATTTTTCTGATTTTTTTGAACATTGTGCCCACCCATTTGTATCTTCATGAAATCCTAGGTTTGACCAAGCTAATTTAAACAAGTTTAAAACATGAAAATGAAAAGGGAAGCATGTAACCTTCTCAGTCACTCTAAAGTGAAGTTTTTGGGAGGTTTTTGAAATTTCCATGTACGTTTGAAACCCAAAACCACTTCTCTTCATGCTTGACTTCATAAGACAAAGTTTAGGGTTAGGGGGTATATATAGATACATGATTTGTATGGTTTGAATATGTCCAAACCTTTTGTTTATCAACTTGAATATGCTTACTATATGACATAAGAAGACTATGTACTTTGGTTTTTCATTTTTCTGATTTTTTTAATTTTCTGCGCATTTGAATCATATCTTGGTCAAATCCTAGGTTTTACCAAGATTTAGACAAGTTTAACACGTGAAAACGAATAAGTAAGCCTGGATCCTTCTTATTCACTCTAAAATGAAGCTTTTGGGAGGTTCTTGAAATTTCCATGTTTGAAACCCAAAACCACTTCTCTTCATGATTGACTGAGTTTAATTAGGGTTTTAGGGGTAGATATATACATGATTTTTCTGGTTTGAATATATATGTCTAGACCTTGTTTATCAACTTGAATGCTTACTATACATATGACATAAGAATGCTATGTGCTTTGGTTTTTCATTCTTTTGATTTTTTTCTGAATTTTTAGGGCCATTTGAATCTTGGTCAAATCCTTGGTTTGACCAAGATTTAAACAAGTTTAAAACATGAAAATGAAAAGGGAAGTCTGTATCCTTCTTAGTCACTCTAAAATGAAGCTTTTGGGATGTTCTTGAAATTTCAATGTTTGAAACCCAAAACGACTTCCCTTCATGCTAGACTTCATAAGATCGAAAGGGGGTAGATACACGATTTGTCTGGTTTGGATATATCTAGACCTTGTTTATCAACTTGATTGCTTACGATATGACATAAGAAGACTATGTGATTTGGTTTTCCATTTTTCTGATTTTTTTAATTTTTTGCCCACCCATTTGTATCTTCGTCAAATCCTAGGTTTGACCAAGATAATTAAAACAAGTTTTATAAAACATGAAAATGAAAAGGGAAGCATGTATCCTTCTTAGGCACTCTAAAATGAAGCTTTTGGGAGGTTTTTGAAATTTACATGTTTGAAACCCAAAACCACATCTCTTCACATGCTTGACTTCATAAGACAGAGTTTAGGGGTTAGGGGTATAGATACATGATTTGTCTGGTTTGAATGTGTCTAGACATTGTTTATCAACTTTAATGCTTACTATATGACATAAGAAAAATAATGTCATGTAAATGAGTTAACTTGGATTTCCTACCCTTGAATCCATAGGAAACTTTGTTCTAATGCACTATAATAATCAACCGAGTTTTTACACCAACAGGTCTGTCACTTACGTGTGGTGCCCACGCGTGAGGTCCCACACTTCAGTGAGCACAAGTCACGTGCAATAGGTACGCAAACTCCCAGCCATCTTCTTTGTCAAGAGAAGACGCATCAGGATGCGTATTGGAAGTCTGTGGGTCCTTCTGGATCCTTCGGTTGTCCCTCTCACAAAAAAAAACAAATCTCTCTCATTCTCGGCCTCGCTCGACTCGCTCGCTCGCTCGCTCGCTCGCTCCTCCTGCTCACTGACAAACCCTGCACAAAAGTCAACATCATCACCCGAAAAAGGGGAGACACCATAATTCTCTCCCTTCTTCTCTCCTTCCGAGTGATCCCTCTTCCTCCGAGTTTCACTCGACGGGCAAACACACTTTTTTTAATTTTCTGCCCATTTGAATCTTGGTCAAATCCTAGGTTTGACCAAGATTTAAACAAGTTTAAAACATGAAAATAAAATGGTAAGCATGGATCCTTCTTAGTCTCCCGAAAATGAAGTTTTTTTTTGAAATTTCCATGTTTGAAACCAAAAACCACTTCTCTTCATGCTTGACTTCATAAGACATAGTTTAGGGTTAGGGGTAGATATATACATGATTTTTCTGGTTTGAATATGTCTAGACCTTGTTTATCAACTTGAATGCTAGCTTACTATATATGACATAAGAATGCTATGTGCTTTGGTTTTTCATTCTTTTGATTTTTTCTGAATTTTTATGCCCATTTGAATCTTGGTCGAATCCTAGGTTTGACCAAGATTTAAACAAGTTTAAAACATGAAAATGAGAAGGGAAGCATGTATCCTTCTTAGTCACTCTAATTAAAATGAAGATTTTGGGAGGTTTTTGAAATTTCCATGTTTGAAACCAAAAACCACGTCTCTTCATGCTTGACTTCATAAGATATATAGAGTTTAATTAGGGGTTAGGGGTATAGATACATGATTTGTTTGGTTTGAATATGTCTAGACCTTGTTTAACAACTTGAATGCTTACTATATGCCATAAGAAGACTATTACTTTGGTTTTTAATTTTTTTGATTTTTTAAAATTTTCTGCCAATTTGAATCTTGGTCAAATCATAGGTTTGACAAAGATTTAAACAAGTTTAAATTGTGAAAATGAAAAGGTAAGCATGGATCCTTATTAGTCACTCTAAATTAAATCTTTTGGGAGGTTCTTGAAATTTCCATGTTTGAAACCCAAAACCACTTCTCTTCATGATTGACTTCATAAGAAAGAGTTTAGGGTTTTAGGGGTAGGTATATACATGATTTTTCTGGTTTGAATATGTCTAGACCTGGTTTATCAACTTGAATGCTTACTATACATATGACATATATAAGAATGCTATGTGCTTTGGTTTTTCATTCTTTTGATTTTTTTCTGAATTTTTAGGGCCATTTGAATCTTGGTCAAATCCTTGGTTTGACCAAGATTTAAACAAGTTTAAAACATGAAAATGAAAAGGGAAGTCTGTATCCTTCTTAGTCACTCTAAAATGAAGCTTTTGGGATGTTCTTGAAATTTCAATGTTTGAAACCCAAAACGACTTCCCTTCATGCTAGACTTCATAAGATCGAAAGGGGGTAGATACACGATTTGTCTGGTTTGGATATATCTAGACCTTGTTTATCAACTTGATTGCTTACGATATGACATAAGAAGACTATGTGATTTGGTTTTCCATTTTTCTGATTTTTTTAATTTTTTGCCCACCCATTTGTATCTTCGTCAAATCCTAGGTTTGACCAAGATAATTAAAACAAGTTTTATAAAACATGAAAATGAAAAGGGAAGCATGTATCCTTCTTAGGCACTCTAAAATGAAGCTTTTGGGAGGTTTTTGAAATTTACATGTTTGAAACCCAAAACCACATCTCTTCACATGCTTGACTTCATAAGACAGAGTTTAGGGGTTAGGGGTATAGATACATGATTTGTCTGGTTTGAATGTGTCTAGACATTGTTTATCAACTTTAATGCTTACTATATGACATAAGAAAAATAATGTCATGTAAATGAGTTAACTTGGATTTCCTACCCTTGAATCCATAGGAAACTTTGTTCTAATGCACTATAATAATCAACCGAGTTTTTACACCAACAGGTCTGTCACTTACGTGTGGTGCCCACGCGTGAGGTCCCACACTTCAGTGAGCACAAGTCACGTGCAATAGGTACGCAAACTCCCAGCCATCTTCTTTGTCAAGAGAAGACGCATCAGGATGCGTATTGGAAGTCTGTGGGTCCTTCTGGATCCTTCGGTTGTCCCTCACAAAAAAAAACAAATCTCTCTCATTCTCCTCCCTCGCTCGCCGCTCGCTCGCTCGCACCTCCTGCTCACTGACAAACCTTGCACAAAAGTCAACATCATCACCCGAAAAAGAGACACCATAATTCTCTCCCTTCTTCTCTCCTTCCGAGTGATCCCTCTTCCTCCGAGTTTCACTCGACGGGCAAACACACTTTTTTTAATTTTCTGCCCATTTGAATCTTGGTCAAATCCTAGGTTTGACCAAGATTTAAACAAGTTTAAAACATGAAAATAAAATGGTAAGCATGGATCCTTCTTAGTCTCCCGAAAATGAAGTTTTTTTTTTTGAAATTTCCATGTTTGAAACCAAAAACCACTTCTCTTCATGCTTGACTTCATAAGACATAGTTTAGGGTTAGGGGTAGATATATACATGATTTTTCTGGTTTGAATATATATGTCTAGACCTTGTTTATCAACTTGAATGCTAGCTTACTATATATGACATAAGAATGCTATGTGCTTTGGTTTTTCATTCTTTTGATTTTTTCTGAATTTTTATGCCCATTTGAATCTTGGTCGAATCCTAGGTTTGACCAAGATTTAAACAAGTTTAAAACATGAAAATGAGAAGGGAAGCATGTATCCTTCTTAGTCACTCTAATTAAAATGAAGATTTTGGGAGGTTTTTGAAATTTCCATGTTTGAAACCAAAAACCACGTCTCTTCATGCTTGACTTCATAAGATATATAGAGTTTAATTAGGGGTTAGGGGTATAGATACATGATTTGTTTGGTTTGAATATGTCTAGACCTTGTTTAACAACTTGAATGCTTACTATATGCCATAAGAAGACTATTACTTTGGTTTTTATTTTTTTTGATTTTTTAAAATTTTCTGCCAATTTGAATCTTGGTCAAATCATAGGTTTGACAAAGATTTAAACAAGTTTAAATTGTGAAAATGAAAAGGTAAGCATGGATCCTTATTAGTCACTCTAAATTAAATCTTTTGGGAGGTTCTTGAAATTTCCATGTTTGAAACCCAAAACCACTTCTCTTCATGATTGACTTCATAAGAAAGAGTTTAGGGTTTTAGGGGTAGGTATATACATGATTTTTCTGGTTTGAATATGTCTAGACCTGGTTTATCAACTTGAATGCTTACTATACATATGACATATATAAGAATGCTATGTGCTTTGGTTTTTCATTCTTTTGATTTTTTTCTGAATTTTTATGCCCATTTGAATCTTGGTCGAATCCTAGGTTTGACCAAGATTTAAACAAGTTTAAAACATGAAAATGAAAAGGGAAGCATGTAACCTTCTCAGTCACTCTAAAATGAAGTTTTTGGGAGGTTTTTGAAATTTCCATGTTTGAAACCCAAAACCACGTCTCTTCACTTCATAATTAGACAAAGTTTAGGGTTAGGGGGTATATATAGATACATGATTTGTATGGTTTGAATATGTCCAAACCTTGTTTATCAACTTGAATATGCTTACTATATGACATAAGAAGACTATGTACTTTGGTTTTTCATTTTTCTGATTTTTTTATTTTCTGCGCATTTGAATCATATCTTGGTCAAATCCTAGGTTTGACCAAGATTTAGACAAGTTTAACACGTGAAAACGAATAAGTAAGCCCGGATCCTTCTTAGTCACTCTAAAATGAAGGTTTTGGGAGGTTCTTGAAATTTCCATGTTTGAAACCCAAAACCACTTCTCTTCATGATTGACTGAGTTTAATTAGGGTTTTAGGGGTAGATATATACATGATTTTTCTGGTTTGAATATATATGTCTAGACCTTGTTTATCAACTTGAATGCTAGCTTACTATATATGACATAAGAATGCTATGTGCTTTGGTTTTTCATTCTTTTGATTTTTTCTGAATTTTTATGCCCATTTGAATCTTGGTCGAATCCTAGGTTTGACCAAGATTTAAACAAGTTTAAAACATGAAAATGAGAAGGGAAGCATGTATCCTTCTTAGTCACTCTAATTAAAATGAAGATTTTGGGAGGTTTTTGAAATTTCCATGTTTGAAACCAAAAACCACGTCTCTTCATGCTTGACTTCATAAGATATATAGAGTTTAATTAGGGGTTATTAGGGGTATAGATACATGATTTGTTTGGTTTAATATGTCTAGACCTTGTTTAACAACTTGAATGCTTACTATATGCCATAAGAAGACTATGTACTTTGGTTTTTAATTTTTTTGATTTTTTAAACTTTTCTGCCAATTTGTATCTTGGTCAAATCCTAGGTTTGACCAAGATTTAAACAAGTTTAAGACGTGAAAATAAAATGGTAAGCATGGATCCTTCTTAGTCTCCCTAAAATGAAGCTTTTGGTTTTTTTTTTAAATTTCCAGGTTTGAAACCCAAAACCACTTCTCTTCATGCTTGACTTCATAAGACAAAGTTTAGGGTTTTAGGGGTAGATATATACATGATTTTTCTGGTTTGAATATGTCTAGCCCTTGTTTATCAACTTGAATGCTTACTATACATATGACATAAGAATGCTATGTGCTTTGGTTTTTCATTCTCTTTTGATTTTTTTCTAAATTTTTAGGCCCATTTGAATCTTGGTCAAATCCTTGGTTTGACCAAGATTTAAACAAGTTTAAAACATGAAAATAAAAAAGGAAGTCTGTATCCTTCTTAGTCACTCTAAAATGGAAGCTTTTGGGATGTTCTTGAAATTACCATGTTTGAAACCGAAAACGACTTCCCTTCATGCTAGACTTCATAAGATCGACAGGGGGTAGATACATGATTTGTCTGGTTTGGATATATCTAGACCTTGTTAATTTATCAACTTGAATGCTTACGATATGACATAAGAAGACAATGTGATTTGGTTTTTCATTTTTCTGATTTTTTTGAATATTGTACGTGCCCACCCATTTGTATCTTCATCAAATCCTAGGTTTGACCAGGATTTAAACAAGTTTAAAACATGAAATGAAAAGATAAGCCTGGATCCTTCTTAGTCACTCTAAAATGAAGCTTTTGGGAGGTTCTTGAAATTTCCATGTTTGAAACCCAAAACCACTTCTCTTCATGATTGACTTCATAAGACAGAGTTTAGGGTTTTAGGGGTAGATATATACATGATTTTTCTGGTTTGAATATATATGTCTAGACCTTGTTTATCAACTTGAATGCTTACTATATATATGACATAAGAATGCTATATATGTGCTTTGGTTGTTCATTCTTTTGATTTTTTCTGATTTTTTAGGCCCATTTGAATCTTGGTCAAATCCTAGGTTTGACCATGATTTAAACAAGTTTAAAACATGAAAATGAAAAGGTAAGCATGGATCCTTCTTAGTCACTCTAAAATGAAGCTTTTGGGATGTTCTTGAAATTTCCATGTTTGAAACCCAAAACGACTTCGATCTCTTTATGCTAGATTTCATAAGACTGAGTTTTAGGGGTTAGGGGGTAGATACATGATTTGTCTAGTTTGAATATGTACATAGTACTCCCTCTATAGGAACTTGGAGAAAGCAACTGTTGTGCCACACAATTTTGTTGTTTTCCTATTTTTCTTTCATGAAGCTTTACGATGTGGTTCGTGTGTGGGGATCAAGCTCGTAATCTCGTTTCAATTACACAACCAACTACTCTGCTCATCCTTGCATGTAATTAACCAATATAGGAATTTGATTCCACGGAACTTTTTCAGTACATAAGTCTCCTCCTTAACTCCTCTAGTCTCTACCAAGCCGGCCGCCTCGCTACTTCCCTAGCTTCCTCCCTACAGCACACCTCGCCCCCGTACGCGAGCTAGGTCCAGCCGGAGATGGGGCACAGCCGCCCCCGCTGGAAGAATGCTCAGAGGAAGTCCGGGCAGGAGGACAAGGGTGACGCCATCCCGGATGAACTTCTCGGGCTGGTGTTCCTGCGCCTCACCTCGCCTCTGGATCTCGTCCGCGCCGCGTTCGCCTGCAGGAGCTGGCGCAAGGTCATCGCGGCGGAGGACTTCCGTGTCCTCTCCGCTCGCCACGGCGCGCCATCCTCCATAGTCGCCGGCCACTACCACATCAGCTTCTCCCATTGTCACTATCGGCCGTCTGGCTTGCTGCCCCACTTCGTTCCCTCTTCCTCGTCATGTTGGGCCGGGGTCGCCGCAAATAATCTCGCGCTCGACTTCCTCCCACGGGCGCCAAACGGCGACCTCAGTTTGGAGCTCGCCGACTCTCGGGGCGGCCTCCTACTCCTTGCGGACTTCGACCACACCGAACACGGAAAGCCTTTCGAGCAGCCTTCACGTCTCGTCGTCTGCGATCCCCTGGCAGGTCAGTACGTGACGGTCCCTCCACCCCCTGCTGTTTCGCACACAACATTCGTAAGCTTGTTCCTGGGCGCCGCCCTCCATGGCGAGGACGCTGCGGCGCGCATCAGTCTGTCAAATTACAGGGTGACGTGCCTGATCTATCATGACGGCATCTGCAAGACCTGCGTGTTCTCGCCTGGCCCTGGTGGCCACGCTTGGACCTCCTCCGGCGCCATCGTGCCTCTCCACGCCACGCACACAGGCCGGTCGGATATCCTCTTTGTGGGGTGCAACGCCCGTTTCTTCCAGTGGTACGTGTTCGGTGGGCTCGGAAACTTCATTCTTGCTCTCGACAGAGAATCCGGCGAGCTCTCACGCTTCGAGAGAGCTCGAGACGAGGACTGGCTTCACACCGTGCCGATTGAGATGCTGGGCGGGCCCTCGCGCGTGCTGAATTGGTACGTGCTAGAGCTTCCGTGGCCACCTACCTTCCGAGCTTGCTTATCCTAGGATTCTGGCTTCCTGGGTTGGATTAGTGTCGGCCATGGTGTCGTCGACATGGTCTGGAGGTTGAAGACGAAGGGCATCTCAAGGATTTTGTTGTAATTTCGTTTTTTTTCAGGTGTTTTGTACTATTTGATGTTTCTCTTAATGCCAGAGGGTTTATTTGCACTAGTCATACTTGACATAGCTGTACGTTTTGAAGATTAACTTGTTCATCATGATCCGAACTTCTCATACTCTTAATGCCAGAGGGTTTATTTGCACTAGTCATACTTGACATAACTTCGAACTTGTTTTGAGTAATACGTAGTATGGTATACTAGAATAGGAGGAGTAACACTTTTCGCATTTGGGCCAAATATAAAGTACTACCTCCATTTCAAGGAATAAGGCGCACGCGTACTCCAAGACGTATCTTTTGGTCAGATTACCTTGACCATTGAATTGACAAGACAACACACAGAGCATTGGGGCGTGCTCGATGGTGCTAGCTGCGGCTATACAGACATGTGATAGGCATCGCGGAAGCGTCGCAAATAGAAAACAAATCATATTTTTTGGGGGAGGATGTTTTGGCTCCTGGTTTGCGTATGCTCCCTTTAGTTTGAACTGCAACATCTATATATTTTGAAATGTAAAAAAAATCCAAACAAAAAATTAATCTTTTCATCTTCACATGCTAAGAGCGCATAAAGTCTTTCCATAAAAAACTAAATTGTCGTTTGGGCTATGTAAAAAAGATAAAATTTATTGCTAAAAATAAAGCTGTTTACATCAACCACAAAAAATATCGGCTTTTCACGAAACTACACGAACACACATAGATTATCGAGAAGTACATGCGGATTTTTTTGTTAGAATTTTTTGAAAATTAAAAATATGTTTTTTTGGGTCGAGGTAGCATATCCGCCCAATAGCCGAATTAAATTTCCGATTTTTTTGGACTGACAATTTCATCGGGAAGACATGGATGCGCGCAGACGGCGTGCAAGGCAAGGCATCGATTTGACCGGACGTACTTAGGGCAGGTCAGGCTGCCAGCGTACTTATTCCGGCCAGGTGAGGTACTAGAACTCAAAGTCCTCCTCAGCGTCTCTCCTCTCTCTCTGTCTTTATTGAGTGTACTAGCGCGCAGGGACTCAAAGTCAGGGAAATGTTTGAGATGCAAAGTAAGAGAATATTTACCAGTATAATTGGTTGATTAGAAGATTAAGTGGTGAAATCACAACAGATTGGAGCAGTACATGGTGGAAACCGCAAAATATCCTTCCAAATGGTGTTTTTGTGCAACATACGAAGTATGAGGTGGTGGAACTTGAGGCCAGTGACTTTACTTACTCCAAAATGCAACTTTACGTACATGAGCCATCGGATCAAGATCCAACGGACACAGTTGATCCAGAATTTGTAGTCACATTTTAAGTTGCTCGAAAAAAATCGAAAACATTACAGTAAGATATATATCTTTCTTAAGTATTCTGGTAAAGTTTTACTTCATTTGAAAATTGAGTTTAATTTTAAGTTTAAAATTTGGATCAACCATGTGCGTTGGATCTTGATCGAATGACTCACGTACAAGTCGCCAGTGAAGTTACTGGATCTCGTTCCTTGGTGGAATCTGCAATTCCCTCCCCTATATATACTATACAAGTCGAAGACTACGACCCTCTATCCCTATCTCCTTCACATCCTCTAAATTCATATTCCCATTTAGAATCGTTGGGCATGGAGGTCCCCCCTGGTAGCTTTAGATCGAGCTTTTGTCGACGATGCTAATTTGAGAAGACTGCTCACCTACGGTTTGTGCTCTCAATCCGCACAACCTCCATTTTGGCGGGTTAGTACTTTCTTCACTAGGTTCATCAAGATGTATTTTAATTTGGGCTAACAGTCGTGTTAATTTCCTTGTATTAAGCAGTGCTGTTCGTGCAAGAAGGTTGCATGCGACAGCTGCGCTAGGAACCTGCCCGGTGGCGCGTGCCCGGGATGCCAGGGCGTCTTCCAAGGTGAAAGTCCTCCATCTGAAAGCATGTACTTTTCCCGTGAATGTGTTATGGAAAAGAATGTGGTGAGAAGAACGTTCATCTGCGGTTTGTGCTCTCAAATCGCACGACGTCCACTATAACGGGTTAGTACTTTCTTCACTAGGTTCCACCCAACTATATTTTTCTTTGGGCCAACAGTCATGTAAATTTCCTTGTATTAAGCAGTGCATTCGCATGGGGGAGGGACATCACATTGCATGCGGAAGCTGCTTAAGAAACCTACCCAGTCTCGTGTGCCCGAACTGCGACGGCATCTACGAAGAGGATGAGGATTTAAGTAGATTTGCCTCCTTGTTGAAGGTGGATTGCAGCAACGATGGTTGCGACATGAGCGGCGACTTGCTCGAATACTTTCAACATGAGGTGACGTGCCCGCATGCGCCAACGAGACGGTAGGTGGTTGATCTTGCCGGTCTCGATGGAGAAGATGATCGCGCTTTGAGGCTAATCTGAGCTCGGTGGAGAAGGACCGGATGGAGTTTCCTTTTCTAGAACTAGAGTTCTTTTTGTACTTTTGGATGTCTTGTCTGTAGTTTCCTTTTACTTGGAGGGTCCTCCTAGCTTGCAGTCTGTAATCCCACCGTCATCATAATATAAAAGCAGTGTCGCGAGGTCCTTCGGGACATTTCTGTGTTCAAAAAATGTATGATTTTAGACATGTCGTCTATTTATGTGTGCGATGTTGTATCATCTATTACCGTGATTAGTTTGAACGTGTCCATGTCCTAGAACAAAACTTCGGCATGATGTACTTGTATGTTTAATTGAATTCGACCAAGTATAATGTGGAACCGATCATTGCGAGCATATGGAGATTGCGAACCGGTAATTGACAGGTGGTACATGCTCTATCTTAGTCTTGTTTATCTAATGGTAATTGCAATTTATGCGGTACTGAAATAATTAGTTTTAGTTATAAACAGGGACTCTTCGGACGGGGGCTCCTTTTCAAACAAGACCGGGGAGATTTATGAAGTGCTAGAAGGGAACAAATTACTACATGAGTGTTTTGCGTGAAATGGTTAAAATTTGTAGTGGCAGATTGCCGCCAATGCAATTTTTCATGTGGTTGATATGGTAGGATGGACATTTCAAAATTTCACGAATTATTTCGGTTTGTGACCATATATTAAATTAGTTCTGGGCTCATTTCCATATAATTTGAAATTTCAACGCGAAGTACACGAAGTACAATTAAAAAAGGGGAAACTATATATACGTGATGTGCACTAAATGTGTGGTACCCCCCAAAAAATGACCAAACATATGCGTTGCATCCAAGTACGTAACACCCATATGGCAAACGAAAGCATTGAGTAGTTGTTTGTGATGTAAGTAATCTACATATATATCAAAATACCAAACATGGCACACCAAAATATTTTTTAGAAGAACTTACCAGATTTTGGCACCATGCATGTTGGAGTTTTTTTTTTGACAGAATCCATCTTGGAGTTCGCATGGCTCTCTTCCGAAGTGAGAGGTGAGTTGGTTAATGCTAGAACCATGGCAAACTTCCGAATGTTAGTAATTTATCATGGATTCATCATTTGTGATGAAATACCTAGGAACAATGCCAAACATGACCTACCTATGTTCTTGAGAATATTCCCTTTCACCGATTTTGGCACCATGTGTGTTTTTAAGTACGTTTGCATGCCTTCTTGATTGGTTATTAAAATACCATGTCAAACTGTCGATACATGGAAAATTCCTTTGCTACAATCAAATAAACTTCGGGCTCCTTTTATTCAAAGGAATATGGAGGGCGTAGGAATATGAAAGGTGCATGATTGGAATGTTATGCCAAGTTGAATCCTATAGGAACATGATGTGTCTTTGATTGTGGCAAAGGAACTTTTCCATGAGGTATTAGCTAATGGTTTTTTTCCTATAAGATTTGCACTACAAGATTCCTATATGAATAGTTCCTATGAATCAAATGACTTGTATAGGAATTTTTCCCATAAGAACCGAATCCAACATAATTCCTATGACAATCATATGAATCAAAGGAGCACGATTCCCATAGGATTGAAGTAGACATGACATCGCAATTCTATGATTTTCCTTTTCCTATACTTTCCATTTCCTATGAACCAAAGGAGGCCTAACTAGTTGGCCATACTGAAACAATTGCCAAATAAATGCCGTGCATCCTATGGCCCCCGTGAGTTTGACCTAAATTTGAAATCATGGTAAAAGGTGCTTAAAATAGGCAAATAAAAGCATGTAGTCAATTTTTTTTAGGATGTAGTACTACCTAGGGAAAATACCAAACATGCCATAATGCAAACTGTGTTTTAGAGAGTAGCCCTTCAAAAAAGTTGGCATCCACTTGTTGATTTTGCCATCGACATGACAAAATAACTGATCAGATGACCAAGTGGTAAAAATTGCAACAGATTAGACCACCACATGGTGGAAACTGCTAAAAATCATGAAAACTGCGAAGAAAAAGTTAAAGTGGTGGTTTGTGCAGCATATGGAGGATTGAGTAGTACAAGTTGGATGTGCACTACCGTGTGCCCGTGGTAATGTTCGCCTATTATGATGATGGCAAGAAAAAATGATGTTTTCTCTGCTGAAACTGTCCCGAGCTGATTTGACGAGACAAAATACAGCTACACGGCGTGCAAGGGACGGCTATACAGTACATTAGCTTCTTCTCGGGTCACACGCCTGCACCACAGGTGCAGTAAGTGCAGCAGAGACCAGAGAGAGAAGGAACGCCCGTATTATATTTGATTTCAATTCATATTGTTTTTTTCCTTGCCTCTCCGTCTTCTTCACCGCCATCTTCTCGGTGTTTTCAAGAGTGATTATCAAGTGGAGAGACAATTGCATTGGGAAAGTCTCTCCACTTGATAATCTCTGTTGAAAAACTCGCACGTCTTGTGAAATGTGAAGGCTGCACGCGTGGGGAAGGGAGACGCAAACGCCGCACCGCATAGTATACTACCTTTCTCTCCTCAGGCACCCCGGCTGGCCGCCCGCCGCAATAGTTCCATGCATAGCGCTTGCCGTCTCCTCCAAAAACCCCCAGCGCACTTGCATCCGCCATCCACCTAAATCCACCGCCGAGTACCTTTCTGTCCTCACCACCGCCGCTGCGCCTATTCCCCTGTCCAGCAGACGACTGCGGCGTTGCGTGTGTCGCCGCCGTGTCAGATGGAGGCGGAGCCGCTCAACTCCCGAAGGCGGGTCGAGCCAGATCGGGAAGAGCCTCCGTCGAGCCTCGACCTCATCAGCCGCCTCCCCGACGAGATGCTGCACATCATCATCTCCCTCCTGCCCATGATATCCGCTGTAAGGACAACATTGCTCTCCAAACGGTGGCGCCACCTCTGGCGCTCCGTCCCACTTAACCTCCTCGTCGGCGACAACGACCTCATCAGCCGCCTACCGGACCAGATTCTCCACATCATCATCTCCCACCTGCCCACTGTATCCGCTGTAAGCACAACCTTGGTCTCCAAACGGTGGCGCCACCTCTGGCACTCCGTCCCACTTAACCTCGAGATCGACGACGAACTCGCCAAGCAAAACCACAAACGCATCGCCGCGGTCTCCAGTATCCTCGCCGCTCACCCTGGCCCCGCCAGAAGCGTGTCAATCGACCCCTTCAGAACCACTTGCAAGGTCGACACCACGCTCGACAGCTGGTTCCGGTCCAGCACCCTATCTTGCGTCGAGAACCTCAGATTCGATGCTGGAACTGTGATGCGCTCCTTCCCGCTGTCCGCGTTCCGCTGCGCGCCCACGCTGCGCATTGTCAGCATTTCTACTTGCTATTTGCCCGAGATTCATGCCAACTCCATGCTTCTTTTCCCCCAACTCAAAAGGCTCTTGCTCTATGACGTCTACATCTGTAAGGCGACGAACATCGACCGCCTGTTCACCCGCTGTATTGTGCTCGAGGCACTTCACCTTGAGGGGGTCCACGGGTTCACCCAACTCAACATTCAAATGCCAAATCTTCGTACAATTAGTGTGGCTAGCTATTGGAAACGCAACACCACCGAACTTATTCAGTTAGACACGGTGCAAATTATGGATGCATCTTGCCTCGAGAGATTGGTCATATGCGTTGATGATGTTCCACTACTAATCCAGGTCGCCAACGCACCAAAGTTGATGGTGTTGGGCTTTGCGTCGTACCCTGGCTGCCAACTTGTTATTGGACGCATAAACTTTTTGGTAGAACAGCCTTCTTCTTGTTGAATTAACTCACATTTTTGTTATTTTTTTTGACATATGTACCATTGTCCTGTAGAGGATGATGCCCATAAGCTTGGAAAATTCTCTGTGCACAGTGAAGAACTTGGTTCTAAAATCTGACGGCCCTCGTCTGGATCAACTACTTGCATTTCTTAGATGCTTTCCCTGCACGGAGAAGCTATATATCCAGGTAAATTCGTTGTTGTTAACTGTTTACCACTATGAGCAAAAACTGTAGAGTTACATGGAGTTAACCTGTTATTACTTATTAGCCTAGATCAGTTGAACAATTGTACTAGAAGAACATCCACAATGGAGTTATATTATGTTGGTTCAAAACTAAACTTCTTGTCATACAATGTGTTGTATCTTGTGCATCTGTGAAGTTTCATATAAACACATGATAATATGTGATCTGTGTAAAAAAGAGAAGACATATGTAAATAGTGTGACTTACTATTTACACATCATTTGTTCTTTTTTTGTGTAGATCACATATTATCATATTTTTGGATGAAACTTCACAGAAGCACATGATAGAACACAATGTATGTCCAGACTTTTAGTTTACATTTTTTTTGGAAACTTGGAAGTGTCAAAAGAAAAATGGGGTGCACCCGCAACTAGTTGCGGATTGGAGTTTCCCATGTTGGTAACCTTTCCCCAACTTTACAATGACAATAACAGATGTAAAAAAGTGCATCTATCAAATTGGAACGTGTCAGGGGATTATGTTGTTCCACGGTCCTCAATTAACACATGATTCAACTCACCTGAGATATTCATTAGTTGATAGCTATGAAGTACTTTGTTATTGTACTGACTACTTAATTTGACTTCTTTGCAGTTTTATAGAACCGGCAATAAGGTTCATGTGCTGCATAATGAGCCAGCCTGTCCCATTGAATGCCTTGATCTCCACCTCAAAGAAATTTCGATTTCTGACTACCGAGGAAGGAGAAATGATGTTATTGTCTCCAGGTTCTTTATACAGAACACTAGAATGCTCAAAGTAATGAATTTTGGTGTAAGATATCATCACAAGGAGATCTGGTGGGATACCCAGTTCAAGCAGCTAGACCTGAAGAACACCGCTTATAGAGATGTTGATTTTCAGTTTGGATATTTACCATCCTTAGATAAGTTCAGCTCGGACGGTGTTCTTAGCTGGTTGGTACATGACTTGTCAGTGGCTGATCCCTTTGCTAGAGGGATAGATGCAAGAGAAGGGCCAATTTCTGCATAGTGTTAGTTTAACTCCCTATATTTTGTACTGGTCTGAACTGTTAAGATTCATGCACTAGCCACTTGAACCAAAAGTTCGAACTGATGGAAAGGGCTAGGCAATCTACTTATACACTTCACAACACCCCCACTCGCGTGTGACGGGAGAAGAGAGAGTCAACACGTGAAAGAAGAAGAGCACACCGAAATAGGGCATCAGCGGTGGCTAAAGAGGGGGCAACAGCAATTTTTAGGCTTAATTGCGAAAACCATGTGAAAGCCAGGATTTGAACTCGAGACCTGGGGCTCTGATACCATGTTGTGAATGAGCAACTCCTAGCCCTTTCCATCAGTTCGGACTTTTGGTTCAAGTGGCTAGTGCATGGTCTAATATATTTTATCACTCTGTTAATGTAGTTCAGACTTGATGTTATTCTTGTGAACATGGTCTAATATTCTAATGCTTTCGCGATGTATGTACTACTAGTGATATTTACAGAAGCTAGCAATTGGTTGACAAAATTTACTAAAAAAAGCCTGTAACGCATGTTCACATTCAGTTCGTCAATGCTAGTGTTCACAGAGGAAAGGTTTATTGTTCACAGAGGCTGACATGTGGGGCCCATGAGCCAGCAGAGTCCTCAACGTTTCAAAGGCGGCAGGGAATCAAAAAAAAATGAAGTAGCCACAAATTAGGGTAAAAAATAACTCCAAGAAAGGAAACTTCTTTTGTAAATAGAGGACGACATGCGGGTCCCATTTTGCACGGGATCGAAAGAAAAAAGGCAAGTGACCAAATATCAGGAGCCAAAAATAATCCACGAAAAGAAACTTTTATTGTACATAGAGGATGACATGTGGGTCCCATTTTGCAATAGCGGTCTCATAGTTTCCAGGCGGCACAGGATCAAAAGAAAAAGGAAGTAGCCAGAAATCAGGGTGTCAAAAAATCCATGAAAAGAAAGATTTCAATTGGGCTGCATCTGGACATCTGGGCCTTCGAACTATCGTGCTGGAAGCCTTTTGACTCGTACAATTTAAGCCCACTCCAAAACAGGAAAGTCCTATGCTTGGCAAAAACAAAAAGCAAGGAGATTCAACATATAAGTTTGTTTATGTAAAAACAAAGATTTAATTTATCCCTTTGAAATAGCTCAGAGCGAAATACACTGTTTATTGTCTGCAAAATAATCAAGATATCACATGTTTCTTGTACGGGGAGGCTGACATCAGGACCCATGAGCCAGCAGCGTCGTCAACGTTTTAAAGGCGGCAGGGGATCGAAAGAAAAAATAAACCAAAAATCAGTTGGTAAAAATCCAAGAAAATAAACATTTATCGTTCTAAGAGGATGACATGCGGGACCCTTGAGGCAGCAGCATCCTCAACCTTTGCATAAAGAGGATTTGCAGTACGGGGAGGCTGACATTGGGGACCCATGAGCCAGCAGCGTCGTCAACGTTTTCAAGGCGGCAGGAGATCGAAAGAAAAAATAAGCCAAAAATCAGTTGGTAAACAAAACCAAGAAAAGAAACAATTACCTTTCTGAGGGGATGACATGCGGGACCCATGAGGCAGCAGCATCCTCAACTATTCTAAGGCGGCAGGGGATCAAAAGAAAAAGGAAATAGCCGAAAATCAGAGGGTAAAAAATAAATCCAACAAAGGAAACTTTTAGGATTTGCTAAGAAACAGTCGACTTATTCTTTTTTGGCCATCAGTCGAATTTCTGTCCAACCAATTAGGCATCGCGATTGTGGACTTGCACGTGTTTCTCTGAGCCACTGTGTACCGTACTTAGCCATCTGCTATAGCTGCACACGTTTGTGTCGGGAGGTTTTGGATGTAAAACGCGTGCATGACTAAGTCAGCGGATAGATATTTACTGAACTTTTTGTGTAAATTTGTATATGACGAATTACAGTCCATTACACTGGTATTTACATGATTTGGAACATGTAAAATTAGGCAAACAAGTCTGTAATTTTACTTTCAAATCATGTAGACGATTTTCTTTCAGTTTCCCCATCTCACAGTTTACAGTCCATTACAACTATGTTTACATAATACAAAACA
The DNA here is from genome assembly GCA_030979885.1 of Lolium multiflorum. Classification (NCBI taxonomy): domain Eukaryota; kingdom Viridiplantae; phylum Streptophyta; class Magnoliopsida; order Poales; family Poaceae; genus Lolium; species Lolium multiflorum. Next base: position 50,750 of record JAUUTY010001311.1, read on the forward strand.
TGTAATTTTCGCCAAACAACGTTTTAAGGTCTTTAAATCATGTATTATGGATTTTTTTTCTGTTTGCAACTTGTTTGTCTGTTGCTAATTATAGGGATTTAGCCCACATACAAGGCTTGGTAAAATTCTTTTTTTATGGGCTTGACTGATTTTTGCCTATGCCATGTGCCGTCTTATAATTTGAAGAAAAACTGACTTACGCTGAATTGAAAATCAGTCAGCTGACAAATAGACATCCCCAACTTTTATTGTTCATAGAGGATGACATGCGGCACCCATGAGCCAGCAGCCTCAACGTTTCAAAGTCGGCATGAGATCGAAAGAAAAGGCAAGTGACCAAATATCAGGAGCCAAAGATAATCCAAGAAAAGAAACTTTATTGTACATAGAGGATGACATGCGGGTCCCATTTAGCAGCAGCTGTATCAACGTTTGAGAGGCGGCAGGCGATCGAAAGAAAAAGGCAAGTGACCAAATATGAGGTGCCAAAAAATCCAAGAAAAGAAAGTTTTATAGTACATAGAGGATGACATGCGGGTCCCATTTAGCATCAGCGGTATCACGTTTGAAAGCGGCAGGGGATCAAAAGAAAAAAGGAAATAACCAGAAATTAATTAGGGGTCAAAAATAAATCCACCAAAGGAAACTTTTATTGTTCATAGAGGATGACATGTGGGACCGACCTGCCAACAGCGTCCTCATCGTTTCAAAGGGGGCAGGGGATCAAAAGAAAATATCCAGAAATTAGGGGTAAAAAATAACTCCAAGAAAGGAAACTTTTATTGTTCGTAGAGGATGACATGCGGGACCCATGAGCCGGGAATCCTCAACGTTTCAAAGGCGGGTGATCAAAAGAAAAGGCAAGTGACCAAATATCAGGAGCCAAAAATAATCCAAGATTTATTGTACATAGAGGATGACATGCGGGTCCCATTTTGCAGCAGCGGTCTCAATGTTTCAAATGCGTCTTGAGATCAAAAGAAAAAAAAGCTAGAAATTAGGGGCTCAAAATAATCCAAGAAAAGAAAGTTGATGGACATAGAGGATGACATGAGGGTCCCATTTAGCAGCAGGTTCCTCAACGTTTCAAACGTGGCATGAGATCGAAAGAAAAAGGCAAGTGACCAAATATCAAGAGCCAAAAATAGTCCAAGAAAAGAAACTTGAATGTACATAGAGGATGACATGCGGGTCCCATATAGCAGCAGCTGTATCAACGTTTGAGAGGCGGCAGGCGATCGAAAGAAAAAGGCAAGTGACCAAATATGAGGTGCCAAAAAAATCCAAGAAAAGAAAGTTTTATAGTACATAGTGGATGACATGCGGGTCCCTTGAGCCAGCAGCTTACTCAACGTTTCAAAGGGGCAGGGGATCAAAAGAAAAAGGCAAGCCAAAAATCAGAGGGTGAAAAAAAATCCAACAAAGGAAAGTTTTATAGCACATAGAGGATGACATGCGGGTCCCATGAGCCAGCAGGTTCCTCAACGTTTCAAACGTGGCATGAGATCGAAAGAAAAAGGCAAGTGACCAAATATCAGGAGCCAAAAATAATCAAAGAAAAGAAAGTTTTCAACGTTTCAAAGGCGGCATGGGGATCAAAAGAAAAGTAGCCAGAAATTAGGGGGCAAAAATAACTCCAAGAAACTTTTATTGTTCGTAGAGGATGACATGGGGGACCCATGAGCCAGCAGCTTACTCAACGTTTCAAAGGTGGCATGAGATCGAAAGAAAAAACGCAAGTGACCAAATATGAGGTGCCAAAAATAATCAAAGATTTATTGTACATAGAGGATGACATGCGGGTCCCATTTTGCAGCAGCGGTCTCAATGTTTGAAATGCGGCTTGAGATCAAAAGAAAAAGAAAGTAGCTAGAAAGTAGGGGGTCAAAAAAAATCCAAGAAAAGAAAGTTGATGGACATAGAGGTTGACATGCGGGTCCCATGTGCCAGCAGCTTACTCAACGTTTCAAAGGGGCCAGGGGATCAAAAGTAAAAGGCAAGTGACGAAATATCAGGAGCCAAAAATCAAAGGGTGAAAAAAATCCAAGAAAACAAACTTTTATAGCACATAGAGGATGACATGCGGTCCCATGAGCCAGCAGGGTTCCTCAACGTTTCAAACGTGGCATGAGATCGAAAGAAAAAGGCAAGTGACGAAATATCAGGAGCCAAAAATAATTCAAGAAAAGAAACTTGATTGTACATAGAGGATGACATGCGGGTCCCATGTGTAAGCAGCTTACTCAACGTTTCCAAGGCGGCAGGGCATCAAAAGAAAAAAGGAAATAGACAAAAATCAGAGAGTGAAAAAAACCATAGAAAATAAACTTTTATAGCACATAGAGGATGACATGCGGGTCCCACGAGCCAGCGGTTCCTCAAAGTTTCAAACGTGGCATGAGATCGAAAGAAAAAAAGGCAAGTGACCAAATATCGAGCCAAAAATAATCCAAGAAAAGAAAGTTTATTGTACGTAGAGGATGACATGCGGGTCCCATTTTGCAGCGGTATCACCGTTTGAGAGGCCACGGATCGAAAGAAAAGGCAAGTGACCAAATATCGCCAAAAATAATCCAAGAAAAGAAATTTTATTGTACGTAGAGGATGACATGCGGGTCCCATTTTGCAGCAGCGGTCTCAACGTTTCCAAGGCGCACAGGACCAAAAGAAAAATGAAGTAGCCAGAAATCAGGGGGTGAAAAAAATCCAAGAAGAAAGATTTCAATTGGGCTGCATCTGGACATCTGGGCTTTCGAACTATCCTGCTTGGCCTTTTGACTCGTACAATTTCAGCCCACTCCAAAACAGGAAAGTTCCGAATTTTCTAAAAAAACAGGAAAGTCCTATGCTTCGCAAAGACAAAAAAACAAGGAGATTCAACATATAAGTTTGTTTATGTAAAAATAAAGATTTAATTATCCGTTTGAAATAGCTCAGAGCGCAATACATTGTTTATTGTCTGCAAAATAATCAAGATATCATATGTTTCTTGTACGGGGAGGCTGACATCGGGGACCCATGAGCCAACAGCGTCGTCAACGTTTTAAAGGCGGCAGGGGATGGAAAGAAAAAATAAACCAAAAATCTGTTGGTAAAAAATCCAAGAAAAGAAACATTTTCGTTCTGAGAGGATGACATGCGGGACCCATGAGGCAGCAGCATCCTCAGCGTTTATTGTTCATAGAGGTTGACATGTGGGACCCGTGAGCCAGCGGCGTCCTCAACGTTTTAAAGGCTGCATCGAAAGAAAAAATAAGCCAAAAATCGTTTGGTCACAAAATCCAAGAAAATAAACATTTACCGTTCTGAGAGGATGACATGCGGGACCCATGAGGCAGCAGCATCCTCAACGATTCCAAGGCGGCAGGGGAAATATCCAGAAATTAATGAGGGGTTCAAAATAAATCCATCAAAGGAAACTTTTATTGTTCATAGAGGATGACATGTGGGACCGACCTGCCAACAACGTCCTCATCGTTTCAGAGGGGGCAGGAGATCAAAAGAAAAAGGCAAATAGCCACAAATTAGGGTAAAAAATAACTCCAAGAAAGGAAACTTTTATTGTTCGTAGAGGATGACATGCGGGACCCATGAGCCAGCAGCTTTACTCAACGTTTCAAAGGCGGCATGAGATCGAAAGAAAAAGGCAAGTGACAAAATATCAGGAGCCAAAGATAATCCAAGAAAAGAAACTTTATTGTACGTAGAGGATGACATGCGGGTCCCATTTAGCCAGCGGTCTCAGCGTTTCAAATGCGGCTTGAGATCAAAAGAAAAAGTTGATTGTACATAGAGGATGACATGCGGGTCCCATGAGTCAGCAGCTTACCAACGTTTCAAAGCGTAGGGGATCAAAAGAAAAGGGCCAAAATCAAGGGTGAAAAAAATAAAGAAAATAAACTTTTATAGTACATAGAGGATGACATGCGGGTCCCATGAGCCAGCAGGTTCCTCAACGTTTCAAACTTGGCATGAGATCGAAAGAAAAGGCAAGTGACCAAATATGAGGAGCCAAAAATAATTCAAGAAAAGAAAGTTTTATAGTACATAGAGGATGACATGCGGGTCCCATTGCAGCAAGATATCATTTGAGAGGCGACGAGGATCAAAAGAAAAAAAAATTGCCAAAAATCATGAAAAAAAAACCAAGAAAATGAACTTTTATAGTACATAGAGGATGACATGCGGGTCCCATGAGCCTGCAGGTTCCTCAACGTTTCAAACGTGGCATGAGATCGAAGAAAAGGCAAGTGAAAAAATATCAGGAGCCAATAATTCAAGAAAAGAAAGTTTTATAGTACATAGAGGATGACATGCGGGTCCCATTTAGCAGCGGTATCACCGTTTGAGAGGCGGCAGGGGATCGAAAGAAAAAGGCAAGTGAAAAATGAGGAGCCAAAAATAATTCAAGAAAAGTTTTTATAGTACATAGAGGATGACATGCGGGTCCCATTTAGCAACGGTATCACTGTTTGAGAGGCAGCAGGGATCGAAAGAAAAAGTCAAGTGACCAAATATGAGGTGCCAAAAAATCCAAGAAAGAAAGTTTTATAGTACATAGAGGATGACATGCGGGTCCCATTTAGCGGCAATTGTATCAACGTTTGAAAGCGGAGGATCAAAAGAAAAGGCAAGTGACCAAATGTGAGGTGCCAAAAAAATCCAGGAAAAGAAAGTTTTATAGTACATAGAGGATGACATGGTCCCATTTAGCTGTATCACCGTTTGAGAGGCGGCAGGTGATCGAAAGAAAAAGTCAAGTGACGAAATATGAGGTGCCAAAAATATCCAAGAAAAGAAAAGTTTTATAGTACATAGAGGATGACATGCGGGTCCCATTTAGCAGCAGGTATCACCGTTTGAGAGGCGGCAGGGGATCGAAAGAAAAAGGCAAGTGAAAAAATATGAGGAGCCAAAAATAATTCAAGAAAAGAAAGTTTTATAGTACATAGAGGATGACATGCGGGTCCCAAGCCAGAGCTGTATCACCGTTTGAGAGGCGGCAGAGGATCGAAAGAAAAAGGCAAGTGACCAAATTTGAGGTGCCAAAATAATCCATGAAAAGAAAGTTTTATAGTACATAGAGGATGACATGCGGGTCGATTGCTAGCAGCAATCCCTATCCATTTGAGAGGCGGCAAGGATCGAAAAGAACGCAATGACCAAATTTGAGGTGCCAAAAATAATCCAAAAAAAAGTTTTATAGTACATAGAGGATGACATGCGGGTCGCATTTAGCAGCAGCGGTAAACGTTTTCAAGACGGCGAGGATCGAAAGAAAAAGGCAAATGACCATTTGAGGTGCCAAAAAAACTCAAGAAAAAGAAGTTGATTCATAGAGGATGACATGCGGGTCCCATTTGCAACATTTTAAGCGTTCCAAGGCTGAGGTCAAAGAAAAAGTAGCAGAAATGGAGATCAAAAAAATCCAAGAATAGAAAGATTTGGTTCATAGAGGATGACATCTGGTATGATCTGCATCATGTGCGGCTCGTTGAGGTCGCGTGATGTAGAAAAAACAATGCAAGAAATTGCCACTCCTGGGCCCTACATCCCTCCGGTCGGATTGCGTTGACTAACGTGAACCCGAGATTCAGATACACACGTCAGCCACCATACGCCATTTTTGGCCGCTTTACGTCGGGCTAAAATGGCCTCAAAAAGCGAGAAAAAAGTTTTGACATGCCTTGGAGGACCAAAATCGTCGCCATAATTTAACAACCATAGTAACGACTTCAACTTAAATCGGCCATGGCAACACCTCTTGCAGTATTGTTTATCAACTTTAATATACGATATGATGAATACTATGAGTTAATTTGGTTTTAATTTTTTAAATTTTGATGCCATTTTAATCTTGACAAATCCTAGGTTTGCCGAGATTTAACAAGTTTAAACAAGAAAATAAAAGGTAAGCCCGCAAGACTGGATCCTTTCTTAGTCACTCTATAATGAAACACTAGGGATTGTTGAAAATGTAACCATGTATCCTTCTTAATGCGTCACCACAATGAAGCTTTTGGAGGGTTTTTGAAATGTCCATGTTTGAAACTAAAGCGACTTTCACTTGACTTCATACATAATTAAGACAAAGTTTAGGGTTAGGGGTATATAGATACATGATTTTTGGTTTGAATATGTCTAGACTTTGTTTATCAACTAGCTTGAGTTTACTATATGGCATATATAAGAAGCTAGACTATGTGCTTTGGTTTTTCATTTTTTTTTTTTTTGAATTTTTATGCCCATTTGAATCTTGGTGAGAATCATGATGCGTGCGGTTTGACCAAGATTTATTATATTTAAAACATGAAAATAAAGGTAGCATGGATCATGCTAGTCACTCTAAATAGAGAAGCTTTTGGGAGGTTTTGAAATTTTCCATGTTTAAAACCAAAACCACTTCTCTTCATGGCAACCCGTAAGATAGAGTTTAGGGTTTGGGTAGATACATACATGATTTTTCTAAGTATTTTTACACCCATTTGAATCTTCGTCAAATCCTAAGTTTGACCAAGATTTGAACAAGTTTAAAAACATGAAAATGAAAAGGGTAAGCCTGGATCCTTGTTTACGGTTAGGGGGTAGATACGTACATGATTTTTCTAAGTATTTTTACGCCCATTTGAATCTTCGTCAAATCCTAAGTTTGACCAAGATTTGAACAAGTTTAAAAACATGAAAATGAAAAGGGTGTAAGCCTGGATCCTTGTTTAGGGTTAGGGGGTAGATACAAGATTTTTGTGGTTTGAATATGGCAGACCTTGTTTATCACCTTGATATATGACATAGGAAGACGGTGTGCTTTTGTTTTTCTTTTTTTTGAATTTTTATGCCCATTTGAATCTTGGTCAAGTCATAGGTTTGACCAAGATTTAAACAGGTTTAAAACATGAAAATGAAAAAGTAAGCCTGGATCCTTCTTAGTCACTCCAAAATGTACCAATTGATAAATGAGTTAACTTGGCTTCATGGAAAAAATAATGTCATGTAAATGATTTAACTTGGCTTTCGTACCCTTGAATCCATAGGAAACTTTGTATAAATGTAGTAGTATAATAATCAACCGAGTTTTTACATCAACAGGTCTGTCACTTACGTGTGGTGCCCATGCGTGAGGTCCCACACTTCAGTGAGCACAAGTCACGTGCAATAGGTACGCAAACTCCCAGCCATTTTCTTTGTCAAGAGAAGACGCATCAGGATGCGTATTGGAAGTCTGTGGGTCCTTCTGGATCCTTCGGTTGTCCCTCTACAAAAAAAAAAAAACAAATCTCTCTCATTCTCGGCCTCGCTCGACTCGCTCGCTCGCTCGCACCTCCACTGACAAACCCTGCACAAAAGTCAACATCATCACCCGAAAAAGGGGAGACACCATAATTCTCTCCCTTCTTCTCTCCTTCCGAGTGATCCCTTCTTCCTCCGAGTTTCACTCGACGGGCAAACACACATGTGCTGCATAGTAATAATAAAAAAGTAGAAAAATCGACCTACGAATCTATGATTAAATAGGTTAAACTAGGGTTTTGCCCACTACTACAGATCAAGTTCAGAAATATCCAACTACTAGTTCGATTTTGGGCTACTAATATAAAATTAAAATAAGTTGAACTAGTATTCCTCTAAAAAATCATTTTGGTATGCATTGTTTGATACTTTTCATAGCTATAGTGCATCACAAATTTATGATTTCATGCTTTGCTTTGCCAATTTCGATTTTTTCTAACCACCTTCTCTTTGATTTCAAATTTAGGTCAAACTATCGATGCCTACTATGTGTTCTACTTGAATTGGATGCAGCGTGCGCACATGTTTTGCCATCGTTCTGGGCTTCCACACATCTTTGGGGCATCCAAGTATTTAAGTTACCTTGTTTTTTTGAATTGTAATTCATACCCTTCCTCCCAATTTTTATGCACATTTGAATCTTGGTCAAATCCTAAGTTTGACCAAGATTTGAACAAGTTTAAAACATGAAAATGAAAAGGTAAGCCTGAATCCTTCTTAGTCACTCAAAAATGAGAAGCTTTTGGGAGTTTTTTGAAATTTCCATGTTTGAAACCCAAAACCACTTCTCTCTTCATGACACATCAGTTTAGGGTTAGGGGTAGATACATGATTTGTCTAGTTTGTTGTTTAGACCTTGTTTATCAACTTGAATGCTTACTATATGACATAATAATACTATGTGCTATGGTTTTCATTTTTTTTGACTTTTTCTGAATTTTTATGCCCATTTGATCTTGGTCAAATCCTAGGCTTAACCAATATTTAAACAAGTTTAAAACATGAAAATGAAAAGGTAAGCCTGTATCCTTCTTAGTCACTCCAAAATGAAGCTTTTGGGAAGGATTTTGAAATTTCCATGTTTGAAATCCAAAACGACTTCGATCTCTTCGTGCTTGACTTCATAAGACAAAGTTTAGGGATAGGGGTAGAAACATGATTTTTCTGGTTTGAATATGTCTAGACCTTGTTTACCAACTTGATCGAGTGCTTACTATATGACATAAGAAGGCTATATGCTTTGGTTTTTCATTTTTTTTGAAATTTTATGCCCATTTGAATCTTGATCAAATCCTAGGTACAGTTTGACCAAGATTTGAACAATTTTAAAACATGAAAATAAAAGGTAAGCCCGCCTGGATCCTTTAGTCACTCTAAAATGAAGCTTTTGGGGGGTTCTTGAAATTTCCAAGTTTGAAACCCAAAACCACTTCTCTTCATGCTTGACTACACATAAGACAGAGTTTAGGGTTAGGGGTAGATACATGATTTTTCTTGTTTGAATATATCTAGACCTTGTTTATATCAACTTTAATGCTAACTATATATGACATAAGAAAACTATGTGCTTTGGTTTTTAATTTTTCTGTTTTTTTTATTTTGATAGATGCACATTTGAATCTTTGTCAAATCCTAGGTTTGGCCAAGATTTAAACAAGTATAAAACATGAAAATGAAAAGGGGAAGCCTGTATCCTTTCTTAGTCACTCTAAAATGAAGTTTTTGGGATGTTCTTGAAATTTTCATGTTTGAAACCCAAAACCACTTCTCTTCATGCTTGACTTCATAAGATAGAGTTTAGGGGCTAGCTAGGGGATAGATACATGATTTGCCTAGGTTTGAATATGCATGTCCAAACCTAGCTTGTTTATCAACTTGAATGCTTACTATATGACATAAGAAGACTATATGCTTTTGTTTTTCATTTTTCTGATTTTTTTTAAAATTTTATGCCCATTTGAATCTTTTGGTCAAATCCTTGGTTTAATTTGACACGGATTTAAACAAGTTTAAAATATGAAAATGAAAAGGTGGTAAGCAGGCATGTATCCTTCTTATATATATTAGTCACTCTAAAATGAAGCTTTTGGGAGGTTTTTGAAATTTCCATGTTTGAAACCCAAAACCACTTCTCTTCATGTTGTTGACTTCATAAGATAGAGTTTAGGGGTTAGGGGTATATATACATGACTTGTCTTGTTTGAATATGTGTCTAGACCTTGTTTATCAACTTTAATGCTTACTATATGACATAAGAACACTATGTGCTTTAATTTGGTTTTTAATTTTTTTAAATTTTGATGCACATTTTGAATCTTGGTCAAATCCTAGGTTTGACCGAGATTTGAACAAGTTTAAAACAAGAAAATAAAAGGTAAGCCCGCCAGACTGGATCCTTTCTTAGTCACTCTATAATGAAGCTTTTAGGGGGGTTGTTGAAAATGTAAGCATGTATCCTTCTTAGTACGTCACACCACAATGAAGCTTTTGGGAGGGTTTTTGAAATGTCCATGTTTGAAACCCAAAACGACTTCTCTTCGTGCTTGACTTCATAATTAAGACAAAGTTTAGGGTTAGGGGTATATAGATACATGATTTTTCTGGTTTGAATATGTCTAGACTTTGTTTATCAACTAGCTTGAGTGCTTACTATATGGCATATATAAGAAGCTAGGCTATGTGCTTTGGTTTTTCATTTTTTTTTTGAATTTTTATGCCCATTTGAATCTTGGTCAAATCCTAGGTACGTACGGTTTGACCAAGATTTGAACATGTTTAAAACATGAAAATAAAAGGTAAGCATGGATCCTTCTTAGTCACTCTAAAATGAAGCTTTTGGGAGGTTTTTGAAATTTCCATGTTTGAAACCCAAAACCACTTCTCTTCATGCTTGGCTTCGTAAGATAGAGTTTAGGGTTTGGGGTAGATACGTACATGATTTTTCTAAGTATTTTTACACCCATTTGAATCTTCGTCAAATCCTAAGTTTGACCAAGATTTGAACAAGTTTAAAAACATGAAAATGAAAAGGGTAAGCCTGGATCCTTGTTTACGGTTAGGGGGTAGATACGTACATGATTTTTCTAAGTATTTTTACGCCCATTTGAATCTTCGTCAAATCCTAAGTTTGACCAAGATTTGAACAAGTTTAAAAACATGAAAATGAAAAGGGTGTAAGCCTGGATCCTTGTTTAGGGTTAGGGGGTAGATACAAGATTTTTGTGGTTTGAATATGGCAGACCTTGTTTATCACCTTGATATATGACATAGGAAGACGGTGTGCTTTTGTTTTTCTTTTTTTTGAATTTTTATGCCCATTTGAATCTTGGTCAAGTCATAGGTTTGACCAAGATTTAAACAGGTTTAAAACATGAAAATGAAAAAGTAAGCCTGGATCCTTCTTAGTCACTCCAAAATGTACCAATTGATAAATGAGTTAACTTGGCTTCATGGAAAAAATAATGTCATGTAAATGATTTAACTTGGCTTTCGTACCCTTGAATCCATAGGAAACTTTGTATAAATGTAGTAGTATAATAATCAACCGAGTTTTTACATCAACAGGTCTGTCACTTACGTGTGGTGCCCATGCGTGAGGTCCCACACTTCAGTGAGCACAAGTCACGTGCAATAGGTACGCAAACTCCCAGCCATTTTCTTTGTCAAGAGAAGACGCATCAGGATGCGTATTGGAATATGTGGGTCCTTCTGGATCCTTCGGTTGTCCCTCTCACAAAAAAAAAACAAATCTCTCTCATTCTCGGCCTCGCTCGACTCGCTCGCTCGCTCGCTCGCACCTCCTCCTGCACTGACAAACCCTGCACAAAAGTCAACATCATCACCCGAAAAAGGGGAGACACCATAATTCTCTCCCTTCTTCTCTCCTTCCGAGTGATCCCTTCTTCCTCCGAGTTTCACTCGACGGGCAAACACACATGTGCTGCATAGTAATAATAAAAAAGTAGAAAAATCGACCTACGAATCTATGATTAAATAGGTTAAACTAGGGTTTTGCCCACTACTACAGATCAAGTTCAGAAATATCCAACTACTAGTTCGATTTTGGGCTACTAATATAAAATTAAAATAAGTTGAACTAGTATTCCTCTAAAAAATCATTTTGGTATGCATTGTTTGATACTTTTCATAGCTATAGTGCATCACAAATTTATGATTTCATGCTTTGCTTTGCCAATTTCGATTTTTTCTAACCACCTTCTCTTTGATTTCAAATTTAGGTCAAACTATCGATGCCTACTATGTGTTCTACTTGAATTGGATGCAGCGTGCGCACATGTTTTGCCATCGTTCTGGGCTTCCACACATCTTTGGGGCATCCAAGTATTTAAGTTACCTTGTTTTTTTGAATTGTAATTCATACCCTTCCTCCCAATTTTTATGCACATTTGAATCTTGGTCAAATCCTAAGTTTGACCAAGATTTGAACAAGTTTAAAACATGAAAATGAAAAGGTAAGCCTGAATCCTTCTTAGTCACTCAAAAATGAGAAGCTTTTGGGAGTTTTTTGAAATTTCCATGTTTGAAACCCAAAACCACTTCTCTTCATGCTTGACTTCATAAGACAGAGTTTAGGGTTAGGGGGTAGATACATGATTTGTCTAGTTTGTTGTTTAGACCTTGTTTATCAACTTGAATGCTTACTATATGACATAATAATACTATGTGCTATGGTTTTCATTTTTTTTGACTTTTTCTGAATTTTTATGCCCATTTGATCTTGGTCAAATCCTAGGCTTAACCAATATTTAAACAAGTTTAAAACATGAAAATGAAAAGGTAAGCCTGTATCCTTCTTAGTCACTCCAAAATGAAGCTTTTGGGAAGGATTTTGAAATTTCCATGTTTGAAATCCAAAACGACTTCGATCTCTTCGTGCTTGACTTCATAAGACAAAGTTTAGGGATAGGGGTAGAAACATGATTTTTCTGGTTTGAATATGTCTAGACCTTGTTTACCAACTTGATCGAGTGCTTACTATATGACATAAGAAGGCTATATGCTTTGGTTTTTTTTTGAAATTTTATGCCCATTTGAATCTTGATCAAATCCTAGGTACAGTTTGACCAAGATTTGAACAATTTTAAAACATGAAAATAAAAGGTAAGCCCGACCTGGATCCTTTAGTCACTCTAAAATGAAGCTTTTGGGGGGTTCTTGAAATTTCCAAGTTTGAAACCCAAAACCACTTCTCTTCATGCTTGACTACACATAAGACAGAGTTTAGGGTTAGGGGTAGATACATGATTTTTCTTGTTTGAATATATCTAGACCTTGTTTATATCAACTTTAATGCTAACTATATATGACATAAGAAAACTATGTGCTTTGGTTTTTAATTTTTCTGTTTTTTTATTTTGATAGATGCACATTTGAATCTTTGTCAAATCCTAGGTTTGGCCAAGATTTAAACAAGTATAAAACATGAAAATGAAAAGGGGAAGCCTGTATCCTTTCTTAGTCACTCTAAAATGAAGTTTTTGGGATGTTCTTGAAATTTTCATGTTTGAAACCCAAAACCACTTCTCTTCATGCTTGACTTCATAAGATAGAGTTTAGGGGCTAGCTAGGGGATAGATACATGATTTGCCTAGGTTTGAATATGCATGTCCAAACCTAGCTTGTTTATCAACTTGAATGCTTACTATATGACATAAGAAGACTATATGCTTTTGTTTTTCATTTTTCTGATTTTTTTAAAATTTTATGCCCATTTGAATCTTTTGGTCAAATCCTTGGTTTAATTTGACACGGATTTAAACAAGTTTAAAATATGAAAATGAAAAGGTGGTAAGCAGGCATGTATCCTTCTTATATATATTAGTCACTCTAAAATGAAGCTTTTGGGAGGTTTTTGAAATTTCCATGTTTGAAACCCAAAACCACTTCTCTTCATGTTGTTGACTTCATAAGATAGAGTTTAGGGGTTAGGGGTATAGATACATGACTTGTCTTGTTTGAATATGTGTCTAGACCTTGTTTATCAACTTTAATGCTTACTATATGACATAAGAACACTATGTGCTTTAATTTGGTTTTTAATTTTTTTAAATTTTGATGCACATTTTGAATCTTGGTCAAATCCTAGGTTTGACCGAGATTTGAACAAGTTTAAAACAAGAAAATAAAAGGTAAGCCCGCCAGACTGGATCCTTTCTTAGTCACTCTATAATGAAGCTTTTAGGGGGGTTGTTGAAAATGTAAGCATGTATCCTTCTTAGTACGTCACACCACAATGAAGCTTTTGGGAGGGTTTTTGAAATGTCCATGTTTGAAACCCAAAACGACTTCTCTTCGTGCTTGACTTCATAATTAAGACAAAGTTTAGGGTTAGGGGTATATAGATACATGATTTTTCTGGTTTGAATATGTCTAGACTTTGTTTATCAACTAGCTTGAGTGCTTACTATATGGCATATATAAGAAGCTAGGCTATGTGCTTTGGTTTTTCATTTTTTTTTGAATTTTTATGCCCATTTGAATCTTGGTCAAATCCTAGGTACGTACGGTTTGACCAAGATTTGAACATGTTTAAAACATGAAAATAAAAGGTAAGCATGGATCCTTCTTAGTCACTCTAAAATGAAGCTTTTGGGAGGTTTTTGAAATTTCCATGTTTGAAACCCAAAACCACTTCTCTTCATGCTTGGCTTCGTAAGATAGAGTTTAGGGTTTGGGGTAGATACGTACATGATTTTTCTAAGTATTTTTACACCCATTTGAATCTTCGTCAAATCCTAAGTTTGACCAAGATTTGAACAAGTTTAAAAACATGAAAATGAAAAGGGTAAGCCTGGATCCTTGTTTAGGGTTAGGGGGTAGATACATGATTTTTCTAAGTATTTTTACGCCCATTTGAATCTTCGTCAAATCCTAAGTTTGACCAAGATTTGAACAAGTTTAAAAACATGAAAATGGGTGTAAGCCTGGATCCTTGTTTAGGGTTAGGGGTAGATACAAGATTTTTGTGGTTTGAATATGGCAGACCTTGTTTATCACCTTGATATATGACATAGGAAGACGGTGTGCTTTTGTTTTTCTTTTTTTTTGAATTTTTATGCCCATTTGAATCTTGGTCAAGTCATAGGTTTGACCAAGATTTAAACATGTTTAAAACATGAAAATGAAAAAGTAAGCCTGGATCCTTCTTAGTCACTCCAAAATGTACCAATTGATAAATGAGTTAACTTGGCTTCATGGAAAAAATAATGTCATGTAAATGATTTAACTTGGCTTTCGTACCCTTGAATCCATAGGAAACTTTGTATAAATGTAGTAGTATAATAATCAACCGAGTTTTTACATCAACAGGTCTGTCACTTACGTGTGGTGCCCATGCGTGAGGTCCCACACTTCAGTGAGCACAAGTCACGTGCAATAGGTACGCAAACTCCCAGCCATTTTCTTTGTCAAGAGAAGACGCATCAGGATGCGTATTGGAAGTCTGTGGGTCCTTCTGATCCTTCGGTTGTCCCTCTCACAAAAAAAAAAAAACAAATCTCTCTCATTCTCGGCTTTCGCTCGACTCGCTCGCTCGCTCGCCGCACCTCCTGCTCACTGACAAACCCTGCAAAAGTCAACATCATCACCCGAAAAGGGGAGACCATAATTCTCTCCCTTCTTCTCTCCTTCCGAGTGATCCCTTCTTCCTCCGAGTTTCACTCGACGGGCAAACACACATGTGCTGCATAGTAATAATAAAGTAGAAAAATCGACCTCGAATCTATGATTAAATAGGTTAAACTAGGGTTTTGCCCACTACTACAGATCAAGTTCAGAAATATCCAACTACTAGTTCGATTTTGGGCTACTAATATAAAATTAAAATAAGTTGAACTAGTATTCCTCTAAAAAAATCATTTTGGTATGCATTGTTTGATACTTTTCATAGCTATAGTGCATCACAAATTTATGATTTCATGCTTTGCTTTGCCAATTTCGATTTTTTCTAACCACCTTCTCTTTGATTTCAAATTTAGGTCAAACTATCGATGCCTACTATGTGTTCTACTTGAATTGGATGCAGCGTGCGCACATGTTTTGCCATCGTTCTGGGCTTCCACACATCTTTGGGGCATCCAAGTATTTAAGTTACCTTGTTTTTTTGAATTGTAATTCATACCCTTCCTCCCAATTTTTATGCACATTTGAATCTTGGTCAAATCCTAAGTTTGACCAAGATTTGAACAAGTTTAAAACATGAAAATGAAAAGGTGAGCCTGAATCCTTCTTAGTCACTCTAAAATGAGGCTTTTGGGGTTTTTGAAATTTCCATGTTTGAAACCTAAAACCACTTCTCTTCATGCTTGACTTCATAAGACAGAGTTTAGGGTTAGGGGGTAGATACATGATTTGTCTAGTTTGTTGTTTAGACCTTGTTTATCAACTTGAATGCTTACTATATGACATAATAATACTATGTGCTTTGGTTTTCATTTTTTTTGACTTTTTCTGAATTTTTATGCCCATTTGATCTTGGTCAAATCCTAGGCTTAACCAATATTTAAACAAGTTTAAAACATGAAAATGAAAAGGTAAGCCTGTATCCTTCTTAGTCACTCCAAAATGAAGCTTTTGGGAAGGTTGAAATTTCCATGTTTGAAATCCAAAACGACTTCTCTTCGTGCTTGACTTCATAAGACAAAGTTTAGGGATAGGGGTAGAAACATGATTTTTCTGGTTTGAATATGTCTAGACCTTGTTTACCAACTTGATCGAGTGCTTACTATATGACATAAGAAGGCTATATGCTTTGGTTTTTCATTTTTTTTGAAATTTTATGCCCATTTGAATCTTGATCAAATCCTAGGTACAGTTTGACCAAGATTTGAACAATTTTAAAACATGAAAATAAAAGGTAAGCCCGACCTGGATCCTTTAGTCACTCTAAAATGAAGCTTTTGGGGGGTTCTTGAAATTTCCAAGTTTGAAACCCAAAACCACTTCTCTTCATGCTTGACTACACATAAGACAGAGTTTAGGGTTAGGGGTAGATACATGATTTTTCTTGTTTGAATATATCTAGACCTTGTTTATATCAACTTTAATGCTAACTATATATGACATAAGAAAACTATGTGCTTTGGTTTTTAATTTTTCTGATTTTTTTATTTTGATAGATGCACATTTGAATCTTTGTCAAATCCTAGGTTTGGCCAAGATTTAAACAAGTATAAAACATGAAAATGAAAAGGGGAAGCCTGTATCCTTTCTTAGTCACTCTAAAATGAAGTTTTTGGGATGTTCTTGAAATTTTCATGTTTGAAACCCAAAACCACTTCTCTTCATGCTTGACTTCATAAGATAGAGTTTAGGGGCTAGCTAGGGGATAGATACATGATTTGCCTAGGTTTGAATATGCATGTCCAAACCTAGCTTGTTTATCAACTTGAATGCTTACTATATGACATAAGAAGACTATATGCTTTTGTTTTTCATTTTTCTGATTTTTTTAAAATTTTATGCCCATTTGAATCTTTTGGTCAAATCCTTGGTTTAATTTGACACGGATTTAAACAAGTTTAAAATATGAAAATGAAAAGGTGGTAAGCAGGCATGTATCCTTCTTATATATATTAGTCACTCTAAAATGAAGCTTTTGGGAGGTTTTTGAAATTTCCATGTTTGAAACCCAAAACCACTTCTCTTCATGTTGTTGACTTCATAAGATAGAGTTTAGGGGTTAGGGGTATATATACATGACTTGTCTTGTTTGAATATGTGTCTAGACCTTGTTTATCAACTTTAATGCTTACTATATGACATAAGAACACTATGCGCTTTAATTTGGTTTTTAATTTTTTAAATTTTGATGCACATTTTGAATCTTGGTCAAATCCTAGGTTTGACCGAGATTTGAACAAGTTTAAAACAAGAAAATAAAAGGTAAGCCCGCCAGACTGGATCCTTTCTTAGTCACTCTATAATGAAGCTTTTAGGGGGGTTGTTGAAAATGTAAGCATGTATCCTTCTTAATACGTCACACCACAATGAAGCTTTTGGAGGTTTTTGAAATGTCCATGTTTGAAACCCAAAGCGACTTCTCTTACATGCTTGACTTCATAATTAGACAAAGTTTAGGGTTAGGGGTATATAGATACATGATTTTTGTTTTAATATGTCTAGACTTTGTTTATCCAACTAGCTTGAGTGCTTACTATATGGCATATATAAGAAGCTTATGCTTTGGTTTTTCATTTTTTTTGAATTTTTATGCCATTTGAATCTTGGTCAAATCCTGAAATCATCGAGTTTGACCAAGATTTAGTATCTTAAAACATTAAAGTAAAAGTGGCTGGATCATCTTAGTCTTAAATGAAAACTTGGAGACTTTTAGAAACTTATGTACAAACCCAAACCACTACCTGTCTGGCATACATTGAGTGAGGGTGAGGTTAAGACAAATCTGCATGATTTTACAATCATTTTACACTTCAAATACTAAGTCATTAAAGTAAATCCTGGTTGACTAAGGAATTTGAGAACAAGGGATTTAAACAGCAAAATGAAAGTGTGAGCCTGAATCCTTGTTTCTGATTAAGGAACAAATCATATAATTTTACCAGTGTTGCCATTTTGTCGTCAGCTAGTTGGTAAAAGAATTTGGTA
>JAUUTY010001312.1:0-68532 GCA_030979885.1 Lolium multiflorum
TAGAATATGCGCGGGGGTGAACCACAGGGAGCATCTAGCTTAGAAACTTTCACTCTCCTTGATCATATTGCATCATTTTCCTCTCTTGATCTTAGCTTCACTCCACACCAAACTCGGGAAACAACTCATTAGGGTTGGTACAATAAAAATTAACATGTTCGAGAGGTGATATAATCATTCTGCACTTCTGGACATTGCATAAAGCAACTGGACATTAATGGATCAAAAATTCATCCAACATAGCAAAAAGAGGCAATACGAAATAAAATGCAGAATCTGTCAAAACAGAACAGTTTGTAAAGCCAATTTTAAAATGGCACCAGACTTGCTCAAATGAAAATACCCAAATTGAATGAAAGTTTTCGTACATATCTGAGGATCACGCACGTAAATTGACATATTTTCCTGAGCTACCTACAGAGGGCAGGTCGAAATTAAATGACAACAAAGAAATCTATGTAATAACAGTAATCCAAATCCCCTAGTATGAACCTTACTATCAAAGACTTTACTTGGCACAACAAAACACAAAACTAAGATAAGGAGAGGTTGCTACAGTAGTAACAACTTCCAAAGACTCAAATATAAAACAAAAATACTGTAGTAAAAACATGGTTTGTCTCCCATAAGCGCTTTTCTTTAACGCCTTTGAGCTAGGTGCAGAAAGTGTATATCAAGTAACATCAAGAATCAAGCATCAACATCATAATTTGTTCTAATAATAGAATCCAAAAGGTAACTTCATTCTTTGTGAAGTGTTCCATACCTTTCTTGAGGAAATTGATATTTAATATTACCTTCCTTCATATCAATGGTAGCACCAACAGTTCGAAGGAAGGTCTTCCCAATATAAGGGGACAAGATGCATTGCATTCAATATCCAAGACAACAAAATCCACGGGGACAAGGTTATTGATATGTAATATAGACATTATCAACTCTCCCCAAAGGTTTCTTTATAGCATTATCATAAGATTAACATCCAAATAACAATTTTTTAATGGTGGCAAATCAAGCATATCATAAATTTTCTTGGGCATAAGAGAAATACTTGCACCAAGATCACATAAAGCATTACAATCAAAGTCATTGATCTTCATCTTAATGATGGGCTCCCAACCATCTTCTAACTTTCTAGGAATAGAGGTTTCAAGTTTTAGTTTCTCTTCTCTAGCTTTTGTGAGAGCATTTGTAATATGTTTTGTAAAGGCCAAATTTATAGCACTAGCATTAGGACTTTTAGCAAGTTTTGTAAGAACTTTATAACTTCAGAGATGTGACAATCATCAAAATCTAAACCATTATGATCTACAGTAGGATCATCCTCCCCAATGTTGGAAAAAATTTCAGCCCGGTTTATCACGGAGCAGTTTCGGCGGGTTTTAGCAATTTGAGACAGTTTTGCAGGCTTCCATTAGGAAATTGGAAACATTGCCAACACCAATTATTTACCATTGATAGTAGGAGGTGCAGCAACATGTGGAGCATTAACATTGCTAGTGGTGGTAATAGTCCAAACTTTAACTACATTATTCTCTTTAGCTAGTTTTCATTTTCTTCTCTATCCCACCTAGCAGCAATTCAGCCATTAATCTTATATTCTCATTAATTCTAACTTGGATGGCATTTGCTGTAGTAACAATTTTATTTTCAATATCCATATTAGGCATAACTTTCGACTTCAAAAGATCAACATCAGAGGCAGACTATCAACCTTAGAAGCGAGAATATCAATTTTATTGAGCTTTTCTCAACAGGTTTGTTAAAAGCAGTTTGTGTACTAATAAATTCTTTAAGCAGCATAGCTTCAAGACCAGGGGAATTACCTCCCTATTATTGTTGTAAAATTCCACAAATTACCTTAGTTACCATTATTATAAAGGATATGGCCTATAGTTATTACTAGATTGTTCCGATAAGCATTGTTGTTGAAATTATTATTTTTAATGAAGTTTACATCAACATGTTCTTCTTGAGCTACCAATGAAGCTAATGGAACATTATTAGGATCAACATTAGTCCTATCATTCACAAGCATAGACATAATAACATCAATCTTATCACTCAAGGAAGAGGTTTCTTAAACAATTTACCTTCTTACCTTGTGGAGCTCTTTCCAGGTGTGCCATTCAGAGTAATTAATCATCATATTATCAAGAAGCTTTGTTGCTTCACCAAGAGTGATGGACATAAAGGTACCTCAAGCTGAATTCAATAGGTTCCGCGAAGAAAAATTTAGTCTCCTAGAAGGTTTGGATGATCATCCAAATAGTCAGTCCATGGGTTGGGCAATTCTTTACCAAAGATTTCATTCTCTCCCATGCTTGAGCAATATGTTCATTATCTAATTGCTTAAAATTCATTATGCTACTTCTCCAAAGATATAATTTTAGCGGGAGGATAATATCTACCAATAAAGGTATCCTTACATTTAGTCCATGAATCAATACTATTCTTAGGCAAAGATAGCAACCAATCTTTAGCTCTTCCTCTTAATGAGAAAGGAAACAATTTTAATTTTATAATGTCACCATCTACATCTTTATACTTTTGCATTTCACACAATTCAACAAAATTATTGAGATGAGCAGCAGCATCATCAGAACTAACACCAGAAAATTGCTCTCGCATAACAAGATTGATCGCGGAGTTTAATTTTAAAGAATTCTGCTGTAGTAGCAAGTGGAGCAATGGTGTACATAAGAAATCATTATTATTTGTGTTTGTGAAGTCACACAACTTAGTATTTCCAGGAGTACCCATTTTAGCAACGATAAATAAAACAAACTAGATAAAGTAAATGCAAGTAACTAATTTTTGTGTTTTTGATATAGAAAGTAAGACAGTAAATAAAGTAAAGCTAGCAGCTAATTTTTTGTGTTTTGTTTAAGTGCAGCAAACAAAGTAGTAAATAAAATAAAACAAGACAAAAACAAAGTAAAGAGATTGGATTGTGGAGACTCCCCTTGCAGCGTGTCTTGATCTCCCAAACAACGGCGCCGAAAAAGAGCTTGATAGCGTGTAACACACACGTTCGTTGGGAACCCCAAGAGGAAGGTATGATGCACACCTGATGTGATTTCCCTCGAGAAAAACAAGGTTTCATCGAACCGGGAAGACAAGAAGCACGTTGAAGGTTGTTGGTGGCGGGATGTAGTGCGAGCGCAACACCCCGGGGATTAGAGCGCCAACGTCGTTCCTACTGCTTACAGCCAAGTACTTTGCCCCAGCAGCAGTGGGGTTGTCAATCTCACCGGCTTGCTGTAACAAAGGATTAGCCGTATTGTGTGGATGATGATTGTTTGCAGAACACATACAGCATTCTTATCATGAGTCGCATGAATTAGTACTCTCCACATAAGCATAATCCATTTTATTAGTTGTAGTAGGAGCAAATTCAACAAAGTAGTATCATCATATATAGGAGGCATATTATAATCATAATAGAAAATTTTCTCCTCGATGCTTGAGGGGACTAAAAGAGTCATGCTCATCAATGACTTCCCCAAGCTTAGGAATTTTCCATAGCATTAGCAACAATGGTGTTCAAAGCATTCATAGTAATAACATTCCCATTAGCATGCATATAAAGTTCCATGGGTTTTAATTCTCTCTTCAAACACATCATGTCCTAATTCAAGATAAAGTTCATAAAGATCTCTCATATTTTTGTTGTTTTCCATTATGTAACTAGTGAAATAAAAACATGCATGATATTAAGTAAAGTAAACAAGTAACTAATTTTTTTGTGTTTTTAATATAGATTGCAAGACATAAATAAAGTAAAACTAGCAACTAATTTTTTTGTGTTTTGATATAATGCAGAAAACAGTAAATAAAATAAAGCAAGACAAAAACAAAGTAAAGAGATTGGATTGTGGAGACTCCCTGCACTTTGTTGATCTCACTACAACGAGCGCGGAAAAAGAAACTCGCAAAGTTGACGTGGGAGTTAGATCTCACAATGGTGTAACTTTTCTTCGGTCCCGGCACGCGCCCGAGAGAAGAGCTTGATACGCGTACAACACGCGTCCGTTGGGAACCCCAAGAGTAAGGTGTGATGCGCACAGAAGTTTTCCCTCAGTATGAAACCAAGGTTTAATCGAACCAGTGGGAGTCAAGAAGCACGTTAAAGGTTGATGGCGGCGAGATGTAGTGCGCGCAACACCCCGGCCGCCAACGTGGAACCTGCACAACACAACCAAAGTACTTTGCCCCAACGAAACAGTGAGGTTGTCAATCTCACCGGCTTGTGTAACAAAGGATTAGATGTATAGTGTGGATGATGATTGTTTGCAAAAAATAGTAAAGAACAAATATTGCAGTAGATTGTATTCGAATAGGACCGGGGTCCACAGTTCACTAGAGGTGTCTCTCCCATAAGATAAATAGCATGTTGGGTGAACAAATTACAATGGGCAATTGACAAATAGAGAGAGCATAACAATGCACATACATGATATGATGAGTATTGTGAGATTTAATTGGGCATTACGACAAAGTACATAGACCGCTATCCAACTGCATCTATGCCTAAAAGTCCACCTTCGAGTTTATCATCCGAACCCCTTTATTAAGTTGCAAACAACACACAATTGCATTAAGTATGGTGCTTAATGTAATCAATAACTACATCCTGACATAGCATCAATGTTTTATCCCTAGTGGCAACAACACATCCACAACCTTGAACTGTCACTGTCCCAGATTTAATGGAGGCATGAACCCACTATCGAGCATAAATACCCCTCTTGGAGTTAAGAGTAAAACTTGGCCAGAGCCTCTACTAATAACGGAGAGCATGCAAGATCATAAACAACACATAGGTAATAGATTGATAATCAACATAACATAGTATTCTCTATCCATCGGATCCCGACAAACACAACATATAGAATTACATAGATGATCTTGATCATGTTAGGCAGCTCACAAGATCCAACAATGAAGCACATAAGGAGAAGACGACCATCTAGCTACTGCTGGACCCATAGTCCGGGTGAACTACTCACTCATCACTCCGGGCGGCCATAGCGGTGAAGAGTCCTCCGGGAGATGATTCCCCTCTCCTAGGTGCGAGGTGATCTCCTAATCCCGAGATGGGATTGGCGCGGCGTCTCGATGAGTTTTCCGTATCGTGGCTCTCAGCGGGGTTTTCGCGCGAGGCTTTAAGTAGGCGGAAGTGCAATGCGAGGCAGGCCCACGCCGTGGCCGCGCGCCAAGGCCGGCCGTCTGCTCGTTATGTCGGCGCCTCGTGCCCCTTCTTTCCCCTTCGGTCCTTACGGAAGCTTCTGCAAAAATAGGACCCGGGCGTTGATTTCGTCCAGTCGAGAATATTTCTAGGATTTCTCAAACCAAAAACAAAGACAGCCGCCGGCTCTTCGGCATCTCGTTAATAGGTTAGTGCCGAAATGCATAAATACGACATATAATGCGTATAAAACATGTGATATCATCAATAATGTGGCATGGAACATAAGAATCGATCGTCGAGACGTATCGGATTGGAGGAGATAGTCACGCAAGCGGCTCGCAAGGGCAAGGTCTCGGTTTAGGCATATGCTGACAGGAGGGAGAACCTAGTCCAAAATCTCGACATGTCCTTTATGTCGATAGATACAAGGGGGAATATTATCCCAAAGACACCAGAAGCTGGATATATGGCGACCAGGCTTTCATCCGGGCGTCCGTGCCACCTCCCAGTCAAGAGAACCATTGTACAATATGGCCATGGCAGGAGTTGGACCATGAGAACAACGTTCGCGGGTACAAGCACGCCTCCCAAGGAACCAGGCAAAATAGTCCACGACCTACGTGGTGTGCAAGACCTTAGAGAACGAGCGGCAAGAGATACAACGACACAAGCACGAGTCGATAGGCCACGAAAGAAGGGATGCCGCACCTAGAGGGGTGAATAGGTGCTAACCAATTTTTAGTTCTTTTTCAATTTAGGCTTGACACAAAGGTAAATTCTCTAGATATGCAACTAAGTGAATTTACCTATATGACAAGGTTATCAACTAGGCAAGATATAGCTACGCAATATATAAGAGATAGAGTGGGATAGAGGTAACCGAGAGTGGAGCACGCGATGACACGGAGATGATTCCCGTAGTTCCCTTCCTTTGCAAGAAGGTACGTCTACGTTTGGAGGAGTGTGGTTGCTACGCAAGCCAAACCAACAGCCACGAAGGCTTCACTCAGATCTCCTGTGAGCAACGCCACGAAGGCCTAGCCCACATCCACTAAGGGATTTCCTCGAGGCGGAAACCGGGCCTTTACAAGGTTCTTGGGGCACACATCCACAACCAAATTGGAGGCTCCCAAATCTGTTACAACACAACAAATCAACAAGCATACATCAACAACAACCACTAGGGATCCAAAGAGGAACACTAGCAAGGGGGCCCTCAAGCATAAGAGGGGGAAATGAAAAACGCTTCGGTGAGGATGTAGATCGGGGTCTTCTCCGTCGATTCTCCAAAGCACAAGGGATTTGGGTGGTTGAGGAAGGAGATCCGATGGATTTGATGTTCTTGGTGGCTCAACAATGGTGTATGTCTTTTTAGGAGGGGAATGAGCAACCCTAGCTCAATGGAGAAGAAGCCCTTAAAAAGGGCTGCCGATTCAGCCGTTGGAGACGTTGGAGAGGGGTGGCCGGTAGTACCGGCCAGATTGGGCCGGTACTACCGACTAAGGCGCGCGCGGGACCAACGGGGCGGCCACGTGGCCAGGAGGGCTCGGTCCGGGGGGGCGGAGCCTCCGGCCGGGGTACCGGTCGGGTACCGCCTCCGCCCTGAGGCGCTCGCCGCGCCTCCGGTACCATGGGCGGTACCATGGCCGGAGCCTCCGGCCGTGGCCAGGCCGGCGGTACCGCCCAGGGCCCCCGCTCCTTCTTCTCTTCCTTTCCTTTTCTCTTTCTCTTCTCCTTCTCTTTTCTTTCTTTCTTCTTCTCTTTCTTTTCTCTTCCAATATCTTGCATACTCTTCACTTTTTGAGCATCTAGAGAATGTAATAACCTACAAATCTTATAAACCGAAATGTTCATATATTATCATTGTCATCAACACCAAAACTACATATAAAATGAGATATGATCTTTCAATCTCCCCCTTTTTGGTTTCTTGATGACAATATAAGATTTGCAAAAGATGAGAGTATTTGAGCAGAGAAAATATAAGATTTGCATAAAAGGCTCCCCCTAGACATGTGCATCTAATAGAATTAACATATGAATGATAGGCACATAATCTAGGATCAAACTACTCAAGAAAATATGAATCACCAACAAGTGCAAAGATGCTTAGTAAGCAAATAAATTCATCACTTGAAGAGAGAAGAGACAACCATATGTGAGTAAAGACTAGTGTTGAGTTTAGAGATCATACCACATGAAGTTCACTTAGTCTTTACCATAGATAGATAGATAGATAATGTCTCATACATAAATAGATAGCCCCTATGTCTCACACACATAGATAAGGTGCATAAAACATGATAAGTAGTTCTCAACAATAGATAACCATAAGTCACAAGCATAAAAAGTCAAAGAAAACGCAAGCTTGTGACTTCCCATGCAAATCCCGAACCTAATAGAACTCTTCTCCCCCTTTGACATCAAGATGCCAAAAAGGTTGAAGAGCGATGCTACCGTCCCTAGCCATCAAGGAAGTCCTCGGCAACATCGGAGTCGACATCATAGGAGGGACCATCCTCGCCATCAGACCACTGGCTATGAGCAGAAATCCACTGAGGCTTC
Source organism: Lolium multiflorum (assembly GCA_030979885.1). Taxonomy (NCBI): domain Eukaryota; kingdom Viridiplantae; phylum Streptophyta; class Magnoliopsida; order Poales; family Poaceae; genus Lolium; species Lolium multiflorum. The sequence continues at coordinate 7,760 of JAUUTY010001312.1, forward strand.
GGAAGGATATTCTCTTCAGATCCTGGAGGAGACACTTCCACACCAAGCTTTGCCATGATGCTCTTCTGACGGCGTCGAGCTTTCTTCTCTGCCACATAGGCGTCATACATGCGCTCCTGAATATCCAGCTGGAGACAGAAGGTCTTCTTTACCTTGATCTTGAGTTTGGTGTACCAAGAGGGCTCGAGCATGGGATCATATGCGGAGTGAGCCGGAGGCCCCCCAAGGGCCATATGAGGAGTAAAACCATCAAGGAGTCTAATGCCAGCAAACCGGCGATCAGTGCGAGGATCTGCAGGACCTGCTGAAGGAGGTGCTGAGGCAGAAGGTGCTGCTGAGGCAGAAGGAGCTGCTGGGGCTGAGGTAGAAGCTAGGAGCTCATGATCTTTGATAAGAAGGTTCTTGCGTTTATGAACAGTGAGAGTGGAAAATGGTTCCAGAATGGCACCCTCAAACTTCTGACGCCACACCTCAGAAATAAGCTTCATGATGAAAGGACCAAAGGCAGGAGACCTCTTCTCAACCATACGCAGGAAAATCTGGTTCCACAGGCAATCCATGACATCCATCTTCACACCCTTGCCCTTTCGGAGATGAGTTTGAAGCATCAAGTCAATGACAAAAGAATGGATCTCATCAACATTACCCACTTTGACGGCAACAGTCTCACGGTAGATGCGAAGCATAATATCATAGACGGGTTGGAGACCGGAAGTGAATCCAAGCTTGCATCGACCGGGCATATAGAGCGGCTCAAGAACATCTTTGGTGCTTGCATTAGTCTGCCCATGAAACCTCCAACCACTATCAGTGTCATGTTCACAATCTTCCGGAAGAGGATAGCCAAGAATCTGTCCAAAGGTGCTCCAAGTGGTAGTGAGTACCACATCACGAGTCATCCAAGTGATGGAGCGAGCGTCATCCTCATGAAAATAGACTGTGGCAAAGAACTGAGTCACAAGGTAAGGATCATAGTTGCATTGGAAAGTCATAATGGGAAGCAAACCAAACTCCTCGCAAATACCAAGAGCTTCATGAAAGTAGGCATCCTTCTTCAAATGGTCAATGTTGATATACCGTTGATCAACCACCTTCACCTTGTTGGGAGGATAGACTTCATTGAATATGCGTTCTTGAACCTCGGTGTAGAAGTGGCGGTTGTGGGTGCGAGAAGACCGAGGCCCCAAATAGGGGTTAGCGGTGCGAATAGCCATGTATGCATGAAGGCGGACGCTGCCATAAGACTCAATAGCCTTTTTCCCTTTCTTTTTATTTGCCAAAGAAGCACCACGCGCAGTAGTGGCACGGGGTAACACTTCATCTTGTTCAACAAAATCATCCTCAAGGGGCGGATCCCCTCTCCTCTTCCGACTAGCACCTGTGAAATAGACGAACAGAGCCGAGGGAAATATGGGATAAGGGCACAAGCTCATCTCAACTTAACAAAATTTTGACCCAAAATACACATGCATGATGAAAAAATAAGGCCACACACAATGGGTAGAAAAAAATGCTACAAAGTAGAGGTTAACGGTGCTACATACTAGAGGGCATAGATCAGCAATAGATACAACCTCTAAGAGTAAGATTTAGCCAAAAATCTAAGCATGTAGAACCAATAACCAACACACATGTGAGCCAAAAATACGAGCAAAATACATGGGGGGAGAGGCTAATACCGGGAGCCATGGAGGAGGAGGGGTGGGGGAAGGCTCCCACGGAGCCGATCCGGCCGGAGATGGCCGGAGAGAGGCCGGGGGAGGCGTAGGGCGGCAAGGCGGCCGGGGCGGCTGGGCAGTTTGGAGAGGAGGAGCGATTGGGGAGGGGGACTGGCACCCGCCGCACAAGGCACCGGCCGAGGCCGGCGGTAGTGCTAGCCGCCGAGGGCCTGTGCCTTTCGACTTTGTCAGTCTGGTCGGCGCCTCGCCCGATTTTTTTTTGAGGCTGTTTTAAACAAAATCCTCCCCTTTTTTATAAAGACACTCTTAAAACAAACAATTTTGATATGCAATTTTTGAGACGAGCTTGTGCAAGATATAGAATGTTTTAGAGGTGAGAGAATGGCTTAGGATGGACACAAAGAGGGGTAAGGTAATATGAACTCAAGTTTGCAAGGAGCAAATCAATAGAAACCAAACATTGAGCCAATTCCCCTAAAAACAAAAGATAGGCAAATGAAGTCCAATAAAGATCCAAATTACTCCAACTCTTCATAAAGAAGAGTGTGGTGGCCTAGGCCACCATATATGAGTGTTATGGCATGGCACCGCGAAGATATATCTTGGGCCCAAAACCACTACTCATCATTGAAGCTCACATATCATTATATGATATAAAGAGAATGATTTCTTAATGTTGGCATTATGGGGGAGGGATAGCTCAATAATTTAAACCGCACTCCCCTATTTCCATGCCCACATCTAAACCAAATAAAGTTTTGAGACAAAGGTGTGTTTGCAAGATGGTCAAGCTATACTCCTTGAATCAATGATATTTAGCTCATTCCTCAAAAAAGTGAACCTTGCTTCATCAAGAGGCTTCGTGAATATATCGGCAAGTTGATCTTTGGTAGGAACATAGATAAGCTCAATATCACCACGGGCAACATGATCCCTAATGAAATGATTCCGGATCTCAATATGCTTCGTTCTTGAATGTTGCACCGGATTATAGGCAATCTTGATAGCACTTTCATTGTCACATAATAGAGGCACTTTGTCACAAATGACACCGTATTCCTTTAAAGTTTGCCTCATCCATAACAATTGAGTGCATCCACTTGCGGCGGCAACATATTCGGCTTCGGCGGTGGAGAGAGATATGCAATTTTGCTTCTTAGAAGACCAACACACCAAGGACCTACCAAGGAATTGGCAAGCCCCGGAAGTTGATTTCCTATCATCCTTGTCACCCGCCCAATCCGCATCGGTATATCCATTGAGAATAAAACTTGAGCCTTTGGGGTACCAAATACCATATCTTGGGGTATCAACCAAATATCGAAAGATTCTTTTGAGAGCCATCATGTGGCTCTCCTTAGGAGAAGCTTGATACCTTGCACACACACCAACACTCAACACTATGTCCGGTCTAGATGCGCAAAGGTAAAGCAAGGATCCAATCATGGAGCGATATACCTTTTGATCCACTTCTTTACCATTGGGATCAAGTGCAAGATGACATTTGGTAACCATAGGAGTGGCCACACCCTTCAACTCGGTCATCTTGAACCTCTTGAGCATGTCTTGGAGATATTTTGCTTGATTGATGAAGGTTCCTTCTCTCAATTGCTTGATCTCAAAACCAAGGAAAAACTTCATCTCTCCCATCATAGACATCTCAAACCTATCGGTCATAAGCTTTGAGAATTCATCATTGAAAGCTTTGTTAGTAGAGCCAAATATAATATCATCAACATATAATTGGCAAACGAAAAGCTCCCCATTGACCCTCTTAGTAAAAAGAGTGGGGTCGATTAGCCCAACATCAAACCCACGGTCTACCAACAATTCCTTAAGGTGCTCATACCAAGCTCTAGGAGCTTGTTTGAGACCATAAAGTGCTTTATCAAGCTTGTAGACATGGTTAGGAAAGTTGAGATCCTCAAACCCCGGGGGTTGCTTAACATAAACCTCTTCATGTAAAGGACCATTAAGAAATGCACTTTTCACATCCATTTGTTGTAACTTAAAGTTATGATGCGATGCATAAGCAAGAAGGATACGGATGGACTCAAGACGAGCCACGGGAGCATAGGTCTCTCCAAAGTCAATCCCTTCAACTTGAGAGAAACCTTGAGCCACCAATCTTGCCTTGTTCCTCACAATATTTCCAAACTCATCTTGCTTGTTCTTGAATATCCATTTAGTGCCTATAACATTGCGGCACTCCTTTGGCTTCTCTACTAAGGTCCACACTTTGTTGCGCTTGAAGTTGTTGAGTTCCTCATGCATAGCTTCCACCCAATCCGAATCTTCAAGAGCTTCAAACACTTTCTTGGGTTCCACTACGGAGATATAGGCATGATGGTTGCTAAAGTTAGCCAATTGCCTTCTTGTGGAGACTTTTGCTCGAACATCACCGAGGACCTTATCATGAGTGTGTCCACGAATTTCAAGGGTCCTTTCTCTTCTTGCTAAACGACGGGCCTCGATCTCCTCCTTGGTTCTTCTTGGCCTTGGAGGTGTCACTTGATCAACTTGATCATTTGGGTCCCCGTCTTGACCTTCAACTTGAGCAACTACAATCTCTTGTGGGTGCTCAACATCATGTGCTTGATCTTGGACATCATTTGGTGCGGAGCAAATATCAAATGGATACTCGTCGGAACCATCATGAATTCTTGGTTGATCATGTTCTTGATCTTGTCCTTGATCTTGTCCTTGATCTTGCACACAAGGGGGAGGGTTTTGTTCTTGTTCTTGGGTTGGTGCATCATTTGCTTCACTTGATGGGGTTTGTTGATGTTGAGAAGATGAGGGCTCCACCGTGGTAGAGCATAGTCCTTCCCGAGACGCCACACCGTGTCCCTCAATGGGGCGGAAAAATCCCACACCCATTCTTACTATGGCATCTTGAGGTATTTCATCACCTGCACAAACATCAACTTGCCCCACTTGGGAGCCATCATTTTCTTCGAACTTCACACTACAAGATTCAATGATAATCCCGGAGGATACATCAAAGATTCTATAAGTGTGAGATTCGGCACCGTAACCAACAAATATACCCTCCAAAGCTTTAGGAGCAAATTTAGACAAACGAACTCCTTTGATTTTGTAGAAACACTTACACCCGAACACCTTGAAGTATGAGATATTAGGCTTGTTCCGGTGAGTATTTCATATGGAGTCTTGTTCAAGCCCTTGCGGAGATAGAGCCGGTTGGAGGAGTGACAAGCGGTGGAGATGGCTTCGGCCCAAAAGTTATAGCGGGATTTATACTCCGCCATCATAGACCTTGCCATATCCATAAGAGTCCGGTTCTTCCTCTTCGCAACACCATTTTGTTGAGGGGTGTAAGCAGCGGAATATTGATGACGAATCCCCTCATCACTAAGAAAATCATTGAGTGTGTAGTTCTTGAACTCGGAGCCGTTGTCACTTCTTATTGCCATAATGAGGAGGTTGTGTTGGCGTTGCACCTCGGTAGCAAAGTCAATGAATATTTGTTGAGTCTCATCTTTCGTCTTGAGAAAGTAGACCCAAGTGTATCTTGAGTAGTCATCGACAATCACCAAGCAATGTTTCTTCGCACCAAGACTTGCATGAGTAACGGGACCAAAAAGATCCACATGAAGGAGCTCCAAGATCCTCTTGGAAGAGATGATGGTCTTGCTTGGATGCGGAGAGTCATGCATTTTGCCTTCAACACAAGCCCTACAAACACGATCTTTGGCAAAAGACACATTTTCCATTAGTCCCACAATATGGTTCCCCTTGTGAAGACTTTGCAAAGTTCTCATGTTGACATGGGCTAGGCGGCGATGCCACAACCAACCCACATCCGCCTTTCCGAATAGGCACATCGCACTTGACGTGGTGGTCCCCGAAAAGTCCACCACATACAAGTTGTGTTCGCGATACCCAACGAATGCGACTTTTAGAGTCTTGCTCCACAAGAGGACCACAATATCATTATCAATAAAGACGGCGAAACCCATCTTGCCAAGGGCGGAAACGGAAAGCAAATTGTAACCAAGGGTTTTGACAAGCATGACATCCACAAGAGTAATGTTGTGTGCAACCACAACCTTGCCAAAACCCAATACCTCGGATGTAGAATTATCGCCAAAGGAGACGGTGATATCATTTATGTTAGGCCTCAACTCCTTGACGAGGTTCTTGCCGCCGGTCATATGACTTGTACATCCACTATCAAGTACCCATTTTGAACCTCCGGCGGCATAGTCCTACATGAGATCAATTCTTGGATTTAGGTACCCATTTTTCAATGGGTCCTCTTTTGTTAGCAACAAGGGTCTTTGGGACCCAAATAGACCAAGCAACATAACCATCATATGGACCAACATACTTAGCATAAACATCACCATAATAATCTTTAAAGAGAACATAGTGAGGATTATCTATTCCCGCACCATCATCATTAATGGTGTTGCCCTTTCGGGGTTCACCATTAGCTTTCTCATGTGCGGGCTTGGTCTTTTTCTTGTTTGCCTTTTTAGCCTTGGAATTAAAACCAAGTCCCTCCTTCCCATTGTTTGATCTTTGCTTACTCAAAAGATCATCCAAAGAAAGTTTACTTTGGGGAGAGGAGGTCCTAGCAAGTTCATCTTTCAACCTAGCATTTTCCTCAATAACATTTGCATGATCACATGAAGGAGTAGAGGAGCTAGGCACATCATATGAGGCAAGCCTAATTTGAAGTTGCTCATAAGACTTGGATAAGAGAGTGTATTCACTCTTCAAAGCTTTGTGAGCTTTGTCTAGTTCATCTAGATCTTTCACAAGTTTCTCATGATCAACCTCAAATTTGGCCTTTTCCTTTTTAAGCACTTTAGACTTAGCCCTAGCAAGATCTCTAGCTTTAGTGAGCTTGTTAATTTTATCTTGAGGCTCTTCAAGAGTTTCTAGCCTCTCCTCAAGAGAAGCTATAGTTTCTTGACTTTCCTCAAGAGCATTTTTAAGAGCATGGATTTCAAGAGAGTCTTCTCTCTCTATTTGACCCTTTTTCTCAAGCATATCACTTTGTTGAGCTAAACGAACCATGAGGTTTGAAACATGCTTTTTAGTGTTACCTTGTAGGTTAAGAATGAAATCATCAAACTCTAGCATTTCTTGTTTCACTTTTAGACTAGCATCATCAACCCCTAGATCACTAGATAAGTTAGGCATAGAGGGGTTAGGGGATGATACCTCGGAGGATTTAGCCATGAGGCAACTTTCTTCCTCCACATGAATGACCTCATTGGGGGATTCACTTGGTGATGAAGAGTTAGTGGAGAGGGAGGCAAGAGCGACCAATCCATTAGAGGTTGCATCTTCTTCATCATCAACATCATCATCTCCGGAGGTATACTCTTCTTGAGTTGATAGCACAATAGATGTGTCCAAGGAGGACCTTGCCATGAAGCAATGTGCATTCTTGATATGAGGATTCTCATTGGGAGATTCAAAGAGAGATGAAGAGGGTGTGTTGGTGGTGACGATGGCGGCTAATTCCTTTGAGCTTTCTTCATCTTCATCGCCACTAGAACTTTCAACTTCATCGGTAGAATATTCTTCCCTTGTTACTAGCACAACTCTTGAGGGCCTCTTGCCCTTCTTGGTCTTGTTGTTGTAGAACTTCTTGTTGGGGGCTTTTGAATATTTGCCCTTTGAGTCTTTGCTCTTGTCCTTGGGAATGAGCCTCCCATTATGAAGCTCTCTATTCTCATAGGGGCATTCGACAGGCGATGAAGTGGCGCTTGTCATCACAATTGTAGCATGATCTTGTCTTTGGACCAAAGCTAGTGAACCCACTTTTGTTGTTCCTCTTGATGTTGTCTTCCTTGGCCTTGGAGGGATCAACCCAAAAGGATTTTGCATGGAAGGCCATGTGATCATGGTAGTGGCATTGCAAATCTTCCGGATAAGTCATACTCCAAGATGCTCTATAAGATTCTTGAGGAACCACTTCTTCAACGGAGTTGACCACCAAGGCAAGGTTGGAACCTTTTGCCATCCCAATAGCACGATTGCGAGAATCATGAGAGGTTTCCTCAAGCACCTTGAGAGCTTGCAACTCGTGCACAACTTGTTGAGAGGTGAGAGAGGAATAGCATTCCCTTCCCACAAGAGTCTTGACATCAATGGGTACAAATGGCATCATGCATTCAATGTACTTCTCCTTGATCCAAGAGTCATTGATGTGGGTTGCACCAATAAGCCGGAAGGAGTCGGCAACGATGAGAAGTCTTGAATACATGATCCTCATGATCTTCATCCGGTAGCCTCAAGAATCCTTCGGCTTTATTCTTGAGAGCATTATACTTGTTCCTCCTTGTGCTCTCACTTCCAATGCAACTAGCGGTCAAACCATCCCAAGCTTCCTTGGCGGTGGTGTAGTTCCGGACACGATGCAATTCCTTTGTCCCCACACTTGATTGAATCATGTGCAAGGCGGTGTTGTTGAGTTGACTCTCAATGGCTTCTCTTCTAGTCAAATTGTCGGGGTTGTATGGCTTGAAGCCCACCTTGATGATTCTCCATAATTCATTGGAGGCACTACAAACATGAGAGCGGAACTCAAATTGCCAAGTATCGAAATCCTCAATAGAAAACTTAGGTGGGTCGCCCCTAATGTTCAAATGAGGCATGGGAACCGGTATATCGGGTGATTGGAAAGGTGGAGGTACTCGATTGTAGCTCTCACTTTCACTAGTTCCCTTGGGAGATGCAATGGGGGATTTGATAGTGTTTAAGTTATCACCTTCCACGGGTTTGGTAGATGAGGGTAAGTCCGAAGCCTCTCCCTCATGTAACACACCCGTGTCTTTAACCTCTACACTAGGAGCCTTGGGAAGGGCCGGAGCCAAAAGCTCGGCAATCATCTTTTTCATGCTTTCCATTTGGGCTTCCACGGAGACTTGCGGGTGAAGTCTGCAGGACTTATCTTGGCATTACTTCAGGAGACTCTGCGTCAGCATGCTCTTCTTAGGCGGTTGGCTTGAAATAAGTAAAGGCTACGATGCAATTGAAAGGATCGTATGCACTTTCTAGAGGGGGTGAATAGGTCTAGCAATTTTTGGTTCTTTTCCAGATTTGGACTTGACTAAAAGGTAAAATTCTCTGAATGTACAACTGATGGTTACTATGTGAGATTATCAACTAGGCAGATATGACTACGTGATGTATAAGAGATAGAGTGGGATAGAGGTAAGAGTGGAGCACGCGATGACACGGAGATGATTCCGTAGTTCCTTCCTTTGCAAGAGAGTACGTCTACGTTTGAAGTGTGGTTACTACGAAAGCCAAACCAACGACCACGAAGGCTTCCTCGAGATCTCCCGTTAGTGGCATACCGAAGGCTGGCCCACATCCACTAAGGGATTTCCTCGAGCGGAAACCGGGCCTTTACAAGGTTCTTGGGGCACACATCCACAACCAAATTGGAGGCTCCCAAATCTGTTACAACACAACAAATCAACAAGCATACATCAACAACAACCACTAGGGATCCAAAGAGGAACACTAGCAAGGGGGCCCTCAAGCATAAGAGGGGTAGATCGGGGTCTTCTCCGTCGATTCTCCAAAGCTCAAGGGATTTGGGTGGTTGAGGAAGGAGATCCGATGGATTTGATGTTCTTGGTGGCTCAACAATGGTGTATGTCTTTTTAGGAGGGGGAATGAGCAACCCTAGCTCAATGGAGAAGAAGCCCTTAAAAAGGGCTGCGATTCGGCCGTTGGAGACTTGGGGAGGGGTGGCCGGTAGTGCCCCGACGAGCTTGGCCGTACTCTCTTTAGGACTAGAAGTTGTGAACGGCGAGGCGGCCACGTGGCGGGCCATTAAGGAGGCCAGGAACCTCGACCGGTGCAGCCGTGGTCGCGGTGCCCCAACCCCCACAGAGCATCCGGTGTTGCTCGCCCAGCGCCTCCAGTGCCATCGAGTACCATAGCGGCGGAGCCTCACGTGAAATGTGGTAGCCAATCTTAGCAGAACTGACTCATCTTCTCTCCCTTTCCTTTTCCTCTTCTCTTCTCCTTCTCTTTTCTTTCTTTCTTTCTGCTCTTTTTCTCTTCCCAATATCTTGTACTCTTCACTTTTTGAGAATGTAATAACCTACAAATCTTATAAACCGAAATGTTCATATATTATCATTGTCATCAACACCAAAACTACATATAAAAAGAGATATGATCTTTCAATCTCCCCCTTTTTGGTTTCTTGATGACAATATAAGATTTGCAAAAGATGAGAGTATTTGAGCAGAGAGAATATAAGATTTGCATAAAAGGCTCCCCCTCCTTCATGGAGCTTTGAAGTAGTTGTGGAGCTTGCCATCTCCGGAGTGGAGGAAAAGCTAACCATAAGGAAAGGCAGATTATCCTTCGTGGGTTTGGCTCGGAGAATAGGGTGAGCCTTGGTGACGTTGGGGAATCCTTCGTGGGACCTCCACCTCTCCAAACATGACGTACCTTCTTGCAAAGGAAGGGAACACGGGAGTACATCTTCGTCTCTGCGTGCCTCGGTTATTTCTATACTCGAGCTTTCTTTCTTGTGATAGCCATCGTTCTTGAAGTATCTATTATATCTTGCTATCACTTGTTGTTTATATATATTGTGTCTATCTTGCTTAGCTCTAGTTGTTATTGTTGCACTTAGTTGAGCCTAGCATATTTAGGATTTGTGCTTGTAAAATAAACGTTAGTTTAATTTCGCATTCTTACAAGCCAAATCCGTAAGAGTTTTTAAACGCCTATTCACCCCCTCTAGGCGACATCTCGTCATTCAAGCACCCTAGGCACAATAACTTGTTAAGGAGGAGCAAATTCATACAACAGCACATAGTGAATGCTACCAGTGCAAACTTGCACCTAAGGGAGTAAATAGGTACAAAAACCAATCAAGAGGTGACATGTGGCAATGAAAATTTTTAAAAATATCCATGTATATTTTATTTTGAACTTGAGACCATGAGGTGCCTTACACACGAGTCCACCGATCGGTTGCGTGAACAAATAATTAAAACTTTATTAGCGAGAGAGGAGAATCGAACTCGGAATCTAAGTTGCGAGAGAACCTACGCCTCCCATTACTACACTCAGCATTCACTACTGTGGCAGAGACCTGCTTGTTATAAATTAATGGGGTGAGTAACACCGCGTAACCTTCATAATAGCTTCGATAAGATATTGCGGAAGCAAACACAAAGTTGCAGTATGGTTGGAAACATATTGGAAAAAGTAAAACGTAGCAAATAATATAGCAACACGAGAATCAATTCATTTTGACTCATAGGTGTAGATGCACCTATTATAAATAGAATATATTTTGAAATATCAAAAAACATGAATTTTTAGATGTACATCCTCACATTCTATACACCAAATAAAGTTTTAGGAAAAAATGGTATTTTTTGTGGCTTGAAAAATGTCGTCACCCATAATTTTTTGTACTAACTGTGACGGAGTTGCACCTGGCAGAAACTCTACACGCACGGCCTTAGCGCGTGAGCTCCTGTCTCGTTGAACACGAGTGGGCTCATCATCGGGCGGGATAACGGCATAGTCCCGGCAATGTAGGTCCTGTGTTGTGCTTGACCGAGGTATTCACGCTTTAAATATAAAGAGAAGGTAATGTCCAAGAAATGGCATATGGTGGTGCGTGATTGTCTTGGTATCTTTGTCTTCTTCCACAATGGTGTTTGGTCTTGAGTTGGATGCTTAGTCTTGTATAGTTTTATTTAATTATTTGTACGAAGCCACTTACTGGTGGGACACCTTGCATGAAGAAAGCATTTCCCGGGTCTTAAGTTCAAAAGGAAAGACATACATGGGTATTTTTGTAAAAATAATAATGCCACATGTCACCTTCTGATTGTGTGTACCTATTTGCTCCTCAATGCACAAGTTTGTGTACTACAACATTCACTTTTGCAAGTTGTTGTATGAATTTCTTCATCTGCAAACGAGTTGTTGTACTTGGGGTGCTAATACCTCTTTACCAGTGTGTCGTTGAAGATCTTGAATCACTTCTTTCTTGTCCAATTGTTAAATGGCACACTTCATGTTCTGAATGTGTTAAGACTTAGAGCTGAAGTAGTATGCTGAAGTACTATGTGTTGTTATTATTTGTTCTATTACTAGTTGACTTGATTGATACTTGTTGCTTGTTTCCCAAACGGAGCAAGAGTCAGAGGAGAACACGAGGAGGTTCAATCCTGTGCAATGATTGACCACCGATCGACGGTCCCAGGTAGCCCAGCAACACACTGTTCCCCTTCCATTGCTCGCGCATCTGAAATCGAGCGTAATTCTCTCGTCGTCGTCAGCGACTCCCAAATTCACCGGCTCCCTCGGCTCAGATCGGCGAGGCGAACCGCGGAAGCTCCTCGGATCGATCGATCGATCCGATCTCGGAGAACTCGCCGCCAGTCCCGCCGGAGGAGGCCATGGAACGCCGCCGCCGTTTCAGGAGTCCGCCAACTGCGGCGTCTGCGGCTGCACCTTCTCCACCTTCCGCCGCCGCGTACCACCCCCTCCTCTCACATCCGTGTCCATACTTCTCGGTTTGGCTGCTGCGAATCCGCTCCGTGAATCAGGCTGCGCGCTGGCGGGACCACCATGCCTCTGATTTTCTGACGAATTTTACGCTGATGCAGCATCTGCCGCTGCTGCGGGAGACGCTCTGCCACGAGCACTCTTCGTACCCCACATGGTAGGAAACCCCGGGAAACTGAGCAAGCTTCTGTGTAGGAATCGTATTTATACTCTACCCACGGAAGCTCCTGGGGCTGGGGAGTTGGGGTTGTGAAGTTTAATTGATTGAACTATTGCTTCGACTGGTTCTGGTACCTCATTGCAGGATATACACGAGCGCCAGGGTCTGCTACGAGTCTCAACAAATCCTCCTCCAGGTAGCAATCCCGGTTGCTGATCTGATTGCGTGGTCACTTCCACTTATGTTTAGTTTGGATATAAGTAGAATTTTTGGCTGTACAATTAGCATTCCTGCTTAATGTTGCAGACGTGGTGGTGTTGATAGCGAGTTCGCCGAGGCGTTTGAGTGCTGAATAGGGGCTGAATTTGGATATGATGCTTCGCCCAGGAAAAACTCAGGTTCAGAGTGCAGCCCCGTTGGTGAGTGCAAATGTGGGATGCCTTTGTGCATATGCGAGGCACCAAAGCCAGGCCTGCACTTATAAAGGTAGGCAGCAGAACGACAATCCGATCCATTTGATCGTCTGTGTTGTACGTGTGCCAACCTAATTATCCTATCTCAGCAGAATATCAGCGCTGTGATCATGCCTGTAAACCCAAAGCGAAAAAACCCTGAATCAAGCACGAAGAAGGCTTCAGCTACTTGACAATTGAGTTAGGCAGACTTCACTTTTCGGGCATTGTTAAGATGTCTCTTATTGTCTGTCTCTCTATTGATCTTCAAGTATGCTTTAGCAGTATGTTATCAACTTTGTTTGGCCAGATCTGTAGCATAGTTTGGTCATTATCTTACTGTAACAAACATACTCTTTTGTGTGAGGAGGATTACATATATGCATTAGTGCTCTTGTAGTCTTCTCATCTCTTTGTGTTCCTCACTGTTCTTCCAGCTCATTCTTAAATCTTGGCCTGATGAGCAACGATGTCAGTGATAAGACTCCATCTGACTATGAAGTTACTGGAGAGGTGACCTACAAACAATCAATGATTTCTCATATATTCTTCAGCCCATCGGCTACATGTGATATTTATTTTCAGAAATCTAGAATTGTTTCTTCTTTAAATCCAGTCTTTATTCCTTTTAGGGACTGGGAAACAGTAAAGGTGGGGATATTAAAAGCTGTGAAGAAACTTCTTAACCAGGTAGCTATTCTATCTTTTCTCTCGTTTATCTTTGTCAACTTGATTCTTATAATTAAATTGGCAGGGGTAGATTCTAACTACTGGAGCAAGCGGATTTACTCTTACATTTGGTATGTCTTATTTTACTAACTCCTCCCTGTGATCAAATTATATTCGCATGCTCTACCATTTGCGTAACCATTTGTATAATGAATAATTTTCTACGATTAAAACATTTACGCGTGAGGCACAGCACACTCATGCATTGGATGATATATACAACTTGCGTGTGCATTAATACTTAGTATTATTGCTCCTCTGTTCCGTTTAATTGTGTGAGAGGAACAAAGGAATGGACAAGTAAAGGCTCTAATTAAGAAGTCAATTATATGTGAACGGAGGAGTATCTGCCAGAAATGAAATGTCTAAGGATAGACTTGACTGGATCAGTTTGTCTTCCCTGATTAGTGCTTATGTATGCACCAGATGCAGATGCTGTCATCATTTTTGCAATTTGATAATCTATGCATATATCAACATGATTATCATCTCATCATTTATAAATAACGTGGTTCTTATCCTTTGTTGTACTACAGAAGATTGTTTTGTTTGGCAGTTAGATATAAAGTGTAATCCATCTAATAAATATCTGCATGGACAATTGCAGGCTGCTCTGTTTTAGCAGACTGAGATTATCTTATTCTCATGGATAGTGGGCAAATATTCAACGCAAAAATGGTCAGGTTGGTTTTTGTTTACAATCTGAAGGTGTTTTGCCATGGAATGAATGGCATACATTCTCAAATACTGTATATCGATGTGTTGCTGAAATTCGCCTTCATTAGCTAAAGTTTCTTTGTTGTTCAACATGTTTCCATCCAGGACTACCATTTCCCTCAGTTATGTTGATACTGTCAAATTGCTCTTATGCTCATATATCCGTTCAGTTTAAAGCAAAATAGCAGTACTTGTGAAGAAAAGAGGAAGTCCAGTTATTTGAATTACAGCTGCTCCCTAGGTGGTTTAGATGTTTTTATTGCTTTTGTGTACTTAACTTATATTACAAGTTCTGGTAGAAGAAAAGTCTATATCTATGGGCTTTTCAATCAGCCTGTAAAGTTAGAACGGTTATTAGCATATCCAGTGTTTTAGCCTCTGAAGCAGATAAAACTTGGTTGCTTAGCATATCAAACATCAGCACTTGAAAATGATACTTTAATCATCAATGCTGCTCTGCTTAAATGACACTGGTGATAAAGTTGATGACGTTCGTGAACTTCACGAGCAGGGAAACTGCCTTGAATTGTGCTCCACCCATGCTGCAATACAAAATGCGGCAGAGGATGGAAGAGCTTGCTGCGTCACAAAGGGCTGAGTGAGGAAGACATCATTTGGGCCTTTTCTGCTAGCTGATCTCCTCCCCATATAATAAAAGATGGTTTTCTGCTTCTGAATGATTGATTACAAATAAACCATTTGCATGGACTGAAAGCTCATTGCTGGGGTACGGTGTTTCATTCGGGATCACACCATCATCATGTATTAAGATGCCAATGTCAGAGGCGGTTGTTCTTGTACCTTGAATAATAAGTTTATTTATGGCCAATCTCACATTTTCTTCGCGTTTCCTTGTTTGGATGGTGAAGTCTCTCCCTATGTTCAAAAGTGAATGACAGTTCCTGACATTGATATGGTGAGAAACATAGTGTTGGCCAATGTTTTTTCCGTTCCACCAGAGTCTGGTCTTGGTTTCAGTTCAAAAACCACGACAAGAGTCATGGGACGGAGAAGTGCACTGAATACATTGAGCATATACCGTTTGTGTTTAAAGCTTTGGTCTAGATACGTATACGGATGTTGCGTTTTAGTGTGTAGGTTTATTTTTTTGGAAAAAAGATTACAAAGGACACGTAGTATAATACAATGAACTTTTATATACTTGATTATTACTAAAAGATGATGACTTGTTGATGCGGTTTTTACGTGGTGGTTGATAGTTTTCCCGAAATTGGTCGGATGTATTTTGTGAACTGTCGTATCTGAGTATGTGTGTTTGCGTTATACTACCAGTAGTTGGCGGTGGCTCAAAAACTGTATGTCAGACCTGTCCTTGTCACCTCGCACCCCTGGCCATGCTATGTAAGTCAGCGCTCATCACGGCCTCGTCAGTGCCGCCGCGGCAGCACGCGCAGATCTTTTGTTGCGGCGGAAATATCTGGCACGCTGAGTCTTATCCCATCTTCACCGATCTCTTCATCTCGGCCAATGCAGCTCCATTGTTGTTTCTTTTGTTGGAAAGCAATCCATTCTTACCGCTGCCGGAATAATGACCACTGAACTCGTCAGCGACCGCGACAGCGAAGACGACGGTGACTTGGATGAATGAATCATGGATGCAATCGGATATATAATGAGCTAGCAGCCGATCGTCCCGTAAAGTAATCACCCAAACAAGATGCATCAAAACTTTGTTACCAGTACAAGGTGCGCCGTCAGGGCAGCCACAGCACGTCAAACCCAAACCTTAGTATTGCCGAGCAGAAAATATCGGCCTCTACCATATAAGGAACTGCAAACAAAAGGAAAAAGAACTGCAGTGTTTCTTTCTTAATGTCGTCGACAAGGAAATATCGCCGCCCTGCAAAATATCTTAGCAACCAGCCAGCCAGCAATGTCGTGGAACCACCCGGATGAGAATAAAGAGGCCACGAGGCAGGCGTGCGGCGAGTCTCCCCGCACCTGCCGCACGAGCGCGCGCGTGACGCGAGTAACAGCTTCCAGATATTTCACCACGTGGAAAAGCGACGCCACCAAGGATAAAAGATCGGCCGGTCGTCGTTCGGCCGGAGCACGCCGGAGTCGAGTCGAAACGGGCGAGGCTAGGGATTGAAGAAGACGATGGGTACACAGTCTGCGGGAGCTCGCGCGCTTGCCGGTAAGTACTCTCTTCTTCCTCGGCGAATACCTGAAGATTTGTTCGTCCGTTGTGTATCTAATTTTGTCATGTGCGTGTGTGGGCTAACGTAGCAAGCTCTGTTCAATTTCGAGTTAGGAGAAAGTTGTGGATATTGCTCAAACAGAATAAAGAGAGTTGTGGTTTCGAACTTAAAACGAGTGCTGTGGGGCAGTAACCATACCAAACTAAGGATGACTTAGCATAGATGCCTTTCCATGTTCTTCCTCAGCCATGCTTGTCTAGATTCCACACCACAATTTTTCACCTCTGAATCATGAAGTTATTTCGTTCTCCAGCAGGACCTTCTGGCGGTATGCTCTTCCTGCTGGATGGACGGATCAACTTTGTCCTCCTAAGCCTATTGCAGGAATCCTTTGTGAACCGATTACACGACCGTGAAACCAGCTTCAAGGGACTCTTCGGTCTGTCCCCAGAGGGCCTTTAGACCGAAGTCCTGCGAAGGTTGAGCGAACCAGACCAGCCCTGCTGTGAGCATCGGGAAAGTGAAGGGCAGATTCTACTACGTATGATGATGCGTCGGACACCGAGACGGGACAAAAAGTCCAGCTGCTCCCGTCAGCGCGGCGAGCCGTGGAAAGTCTTCCACACGTTCCATTCTGGCAAAGCGCGAGCGTTCACATCGGGACTGCGGGTACGTTGTATCTGCAAGACATCCGTGCAGACAGTCAAGATATCTGTTTGATACTGGATTTTCAGCAGCGCTGAAATTCGGCGGTGATCGCTGCTTGGGTGGGTGGCTTGTGTCAGGTTCTTGCGACAGAACCGTACTCGTGCATCTCCTCGGAGGTCAGATCAAAATTTCACTGACGAGGACGTCGAGGATACGAACTGGATTGGAGAATCGAGGAGACGTCGCAGTAACAAGAGACTCAAGTCTGCCGACGATCGATACGATGGATGTTGGATGATCAAGTGAGAGAGAGGTTTGTATTCGAGTACTACCTTTTAGTCGTACCAGTCATATTGCTGTCAATGATGTTATTCCTTCTTTCCATACTCCAGTTAGCCAAACTTTATTTGAGAATAGTTGGCCTGACTTCTTTCCATTACTTTGTGTAGGCGTTGCGTCCATGAAGGAAGAACTACAGCAAGTGGGCTGCATCAGTGCAAGAGCAGAGGGCACCGATGGCCGTGACGTCTCATTAAGTGGATGCCGGATTACTGGGATCGCGCCGCCTGGGTCATCTCCAAAAGGATAATTCACACCAACAATGAAATGTTCCGGACTAACAATGTGTACGTGCTCGGTGCTTGCTCACCGAGTAGGATCACCATGAGCTGTAGAATAGGCATCAAGACTCTAGTAAGTGTATTAACCCTTAGAGAACGAGCATTATCAATTCGGAAGGTTCTACCGTCTATGAATCCTCCACCTCTACGATAAGGCAAGCTATTATGGGCTTTGAGGTTAAAACCCGCTTAGGAGGGACAAATGGGTGGCCTCGGATACTTCAATCAAATCCACTTTGGGGCGTAAAAAGAACAAAGCCAATGTCAGCCATAGCCATTATAAATTGCTTCCGGTCCGCCTTGCAAGATTGCGAGTTTAAAGGATTCATCTCCAAAACTGGCAAGTTCACTTGGAGCAATGAAAGGCTCAACCCCTTTCACCGAACTTGACGCCTTCTTTTATCAGATAGGACCTTGCAGCCCGATTCTCATGTCCTCTTCGCCTTCGTTCTCCCTCTCGGACCATTGCTCGTTAGCCACAATGATGATAGGGAACCTTGTTGCCACGCCGTTCCTTCAAGTTAGAGAACTTTTGGTTGCGGGTGCCCGGATTCCAGTACGAATTACGTAAAACACTGACGTATGAATGGTTAAAGTAAGAGATGACATACCACGATACGAGAGTAAAGAGTACTTGTTGGAGACGAGGTTGAACAAAGGTATAGAGTGATATGATCAAACCTCAGACAAGTAAAATATCGCGTGACAAAGGGAACAAGTGCGAGTCGCTAAAGCTTGGGGAGAGCGCCTTGCGCACATGTAGAGCGTGCAAATCCTTTTCCACAAGCTCCAACACACCGGAAAGCATTTGTATTTGTTGGCAGAGTGCGTGGGGATTTCTCCTCAACAAACTGTTGCACCATCTGTCCTTCTCATCATTTGCATGTGGATGTTGCACAAGAGTCAAGGGCTCTCTCTCATGAAGAAAGGTATTTGAGGCAGGCTTAAGAGGAAGGTAGTGAGCCTTGCACGGTCATTGAGCGGCCCGTAGGTGTGCTCGATGATCACCAACATTATAGAGGGTGTTCACTAATACAGAAGTTCTTATAGGAAAGTTAATGGAGCCCAGAAGGAAGAACCACATCCTTCCCTTAAGCACAACAATGGATGGATCAACGACCACGGCCATAAAAAGAGAAGGTCATGTCAAACCATTTTGAGGACGTCATGGGTAAAGGGCAAGCGTCACCGCATATACTTCAATTGAGGCCGGCCTTCACTTTGAGGAGCTGGATTTGGATTCTCTTGATGACCTTTTCACGGAGGATGAAGTCCAAAACGCCATTAACCTTCTTAGGGTGACAAGGCCCACTGGTCCCGGATGGGTATACGGGTGCTTTCTACAAACATTGTTGGATATCATTCGTGAACGTTGTCACAGTTATCAATCACTTTGGGGACCTCCATGTGGCCAACTTTCATTGGTTAAACTCCGCCAGCATTACCTCTTTCCCAAAAGATGGGCTGGAGGAGATCTCCAGGCTTTTGTCAGTTAGCCTTATTCATCACATCGCCAAGATCATCGCCAAGATGATTTCCCTTAGGCTTTCCCACGCCTGGGACCTTGTCTCAAGGCACCAAAGCGCGTTCATCAAGAAAAGGAGTATTCACGATAACTTCCTATATGTCAAAACCTTTCCACGAGGCTTCTGAGGAACTCGCCGGCTTTGCCTCTTAAACTTGACATCAGAAAGCTTCCAGTTCGTGCGTTGGGACTACATTGTTGACCTTCTCCAAGCGCAGTTCATAAGCCTTCAAGATTGATGAAACCAACATAGCATAGATATATTCAGGACAGATCCAAAAGTAGTACCGATAGATACAACATAAACTTCCATTTTACATGAATTTAAGGCCCACTCTCTGAATCGACAATCACATACGAGAGAGTGCACACAAACCTGCGTTTAATGCCTCCAGGAGTAGCGCCTGGCTAACGGAGGTTGCGCGAGATAGATCCCAAGTGCTTTGTTTTGGCCATGAGCATGCTGCGTTCACGATCGTTCCAACTCTAGCGCCGCATCTGCCAATGGATTCAGCAGAGTTGCTGTGCGTGGAGGCAACAACTTCCTTGTGACGGTGGCTTACACGTCGGTTGGGAGGCACGAGAGGAAGGTATGATGACGCGGCAATGATTTTCCCTCGAAGAGAAAAGAAACAAGGTTTATTGAACCGAGAGGAGATGAAGGCCACGTGAAGGTTGTTGGTGGAGGAGTGTGAGTGCGACGCAGCAGAGTGATTCGGTGCCAACGTGGAACCTGCACAACAAAATCAAAATACTTTGCCCCAACTTAACGGTGAGGTTGTCAATCTCACTGACTGCTTTAACAGAGGATTAAACGTATGGTGTGGAGAATGATGTTTGTTTGCGAAGAACAACGGTGATTACAGTAGATTGTATTTTAGATGTAAAAAAAGGACCGGGGCCCACAGTTCACTAGTGGTGTCTCTCCAATAAAATAAATAGCATGTTGGGTGAAAAAATTACAGGTGGGCAATTGACGAATAGAGAGGGCATATCACATGTCATGATGACTACTATGAGATTTAATCGGGGCATTACGACAAAAAACATAGACCGCCATCCGACATGCATCTATGCCTAAAGTCCCACCACCCGAGGTTAGCATCACTTCCCTTGGGTATTAAGTTGCAAACAACGAGCAATTGCATTAAGTATGAGTGCGTAATGTGGCCAACACAAATATCCTTAGACAAAGCATTGATGTTTTATCCTAGTGGCATCACACATCACAACCTTAGAACTTTTACATCAGCATCGATTCCAGTGGAGCGTGAACCAGCTATCGAGCATAAATGCCCCTCTTGGAGTTACAAGTATCAACTTGGCAGAGCCTCTCTAGCAAAGGAGAGCATGCAAGAACATAAATAGCACATATGATAGATCAATAATCAACTTGACATAGTATTCAATATTCATCGGATCCCACAAACACAACATGTAGCATTACAAATAGATGATCTTGATCATGATAGGCAGCTCACAGATCTAAACATGATAAGCACAAAGAGGAGAGGCAATCATCACTACTTGTGGACTATAGTCCGAGGATGAACTACTCACGCATCATTCCGGGCGGGCATGGTGATGTAGAGCCCTCGGTGATGATTCCCCTCTCCGGCCGGGTGCCGGAGGAGATCTCCTGAATCCCCAGAGATGGGATTGGCGGCGGCGTCTGCCAGAACTTTTCCGTATCGTGGCTCTCGGTGCTAGGGTTTTCGCAACGGAGAGAATATATAGGCGAAGGAGGCAGCGCGGGGGTGCCGAGGAGCCCACCATATGGTGGCGTGACCGAGAGGTGGGGCCCCGCGCACACATGTCCCTATGGGGTGGCCGCCTCGTCGCCCCTCTTCGTATCCTCTTCGGATTCTGGAAGACTCCGTGGAAAATAAGGCCGTGGGCTTTTGTTCAAATCAGTCCAGAGAATATTTCTTATGCTGGGATTTCGAAACCAAAAACAACGAGAAAACGAGGCGACGCTTAGGCATCTTGTTAATGAGTTAGTCTTGGGAGAAATGCTGTCAAAACATCATAAAGTATGAACAAAACATGTAGGTATTGTCATAAAACTAGTATGGAAACAAGAAATTATAGATACGTTGGAGACGTATCAAGCATCCCCAAGCTTAGTTCTGCTAGTCCCGAGCAGGGTAAACGATAAAAACAATAATTTCTGAAGTGACATGCCAACACAATCTTGATCAACATTATTGTAAAGCTGTATGAGATGAATGAAGTGATTCGAAGCAATAGATTACTAACAAAAGATAATGACTAAACAATGAATCATATAGCAAAAACTTTTCATGAATAGTACTTTCAATACAAGCATCAAAAAAAGACTTGCATAAGAGCTAACTCATAAAGCAATAGATTCAAAGTAAGAGGTTTCGAAGCAACACAAAGGATGATTAATTTTCAGCAATTGCTTTCAACTTGTAACATGTATATCTCATGGATAATTGTCAACATAAAATAATGAGTACTATAACAAGTGCAATAAGTAAACATGTAAAAATCAATGCACCAGTTGACGCAAGTGTTTGCTTCTAAGATAGAAAGAATTTGGTATAATAATTAAATTCACCTCGGTTCATTCCAATCAACAATGGACACTTGTCAATGTTTATGGTCCGTGTCAGGGGGAGGACAGAGATAATTTTGTTCAGTGGCTATATAATCTGAATGTTCCTGATGATGAGGATTGGTTGTTCATGGGTGATTTCAACTTTATTCGCTCACAAGATAACAGAAACAGGCCGGGTGGTGACATTAATGACATTTTTCTGTTTAATGAGATAATAAGTCACTTGGGTCTAATTGAATTACCACTCAAAGGCCGATCCTTCACTTGGTCTAATATGCAAAAGGAACCCCTCTTGGAGCAATTGGATTGGTTTTTCACGTCTATAAATTGGACAGATTCATATCCCAATACTTTGGTTCATCCTCTTGCAAAAACAACTTCGGATCACGTCCCATGTAATGTAACTATCCAAACCTCCATTCCTAAGGTCAGTCTGTTTCGTTTTGAGAATTTTTGGCCAGAGCAGCCTGGTTTTTGGAGTGTGTTTCTAGTGCATGGCAGAAGGAGTATGTAGCAAGTAATGCTGCGGCATTGCTTGTTAAGAAATTGAAGGGGCTGAGAGCTAGCCTCAAGAAGTGGAAAACTAGTTTGTCCAGGCTAAAGGATTTAATTGCTAAGTGTAATTTGGTTATTCTTTTCTTTGATAACTTGGAGGAATATAGGAATCTGTTTTTGCCTGAGGAAAATTTCAGAAAGTTGGTCAAACAACACCAGGAGAAATTGTTGCATGCTCAATACAGATACTGGAAAAAGAGGTGCACCATTCGATGGATAAAGCAAGGGGAGGAAAATACAAAATATTTTCATGCCATGGCAACAGAGAGGTATAGGAGAAATAACATTGCATCTTTGATGTCTGAGGATGGGAGGCAAGTTAGTAATCATGAGGAGATGGCAGGTATTACTTGGAACTGTTATAAATCTCGGATGGGATCTTCTCAAGGTATTGATATGAAATTTGATTTAAATGCTCTCCTGCAAAGGGTGGATGGCTTGGATGATTTGGCAGTGCCTTTCACCACTGGACAAAGTTGTTAAGGCAATGCCAGTTGATAAGGCCCCTGGACCTGATGGTTTCAATGGTTTATTTATGAAGAAATGCTGGCATATTATCAAACATGATTTTTATAATCTGGCTATGGAGTTTTCTAAGGGCACTATTAATCTTGAGCATATTAATACTTCATATATTTCTCTAATTCCTAAGAAGCAGTCAGCAGAAAGTATTAATGACTATCGACCAATCTCTTTGACAAATTGTTGTCTTAAGTTTTTAACAAAAATGGCGGCAGATAGATTTCAGAAGGTTATCATGCAATGTATACATAAGAACCAGTATGGGTTTATTAAAAGCAGGACAATTCATGACTGTCTAGCTTGGACTTTTGAATATATTCATCAGTGTAAACCTCCAAGAAGCGGTGGTAATTTTGAAACTTGATTTTGAGAAGGCTTTTGACACCATTGAGCATGAGGTGATTTATGAGATTCTAAGGAAGAAGGGTTTCAGTAAGGAATGGATTGCATGGGTAAAAATGATCCTTGAGTCTGGAATATCTTCAGTTTTGATCAATGGGGTTCCTGGCAAGCAATTTAAATGCAAGAGGGGGGTAAGGCAGGGTGATCCTCTGTCTCCTTTGCTGTTTGTTCTTGGGGCAGATTTGCTGCAGTCAGTAGTGAATGATTTACTACAAAGAGGTCTTATTTCCTTGCCCATTCATACTGGGGATCCAGATTTCCCAATCATCCAGTATGCAGATGACACCTTGTTGATAGTTCCTGCTGACAGTGTTCAGTTGTCTGTACTCAAGGAAACTTTACAGGATTTCAGCTCTTCAACTGGTTTGAAAGTAAATTTCCATAAGTCATGCATGTTACCCTTGAACTTATCTGATGAGGAGGTGGAGGTTTTAGCCAGGGAATTTGGTTGTGAGGTTGGGGTTATGCCTTTCACTTATTTGGGGTTGCCTTTGGGGACTACCAGGCCATCCATGCAGGATTTGTTACCTATGGTTGATCGAATGGAGAGGAGGTTGACAGCAAGCTCTTCTTTGCTAGCTTATGGGGGGAGGCTTCAATTGATACAGTCTTGCCTAAGTTCGATGCCTATCTTTTTCCTATGTACATTGAGCATACCTGTTGGCATTATCAAGCAGCTTAACAGGATCATTAGGCAGTGTTTGTGGAGAAAGAAAAAGGGGGAGTGTACCACTAATCAGTCTTTGGCCTCCTGGAATATGATTTGCAAACCGAAACAGAGTGGAGGCTTGGGGGTTTTGGACTTTAAGTTGCAAAATGAAGCACTCTTGTTGAAGCACTTGCATAAGTTTTTTAATCGTGCTGACTTGCCATGGGTGCAGTTGGTTTGGAATTATTATCCAGAAGGAGTGCCTCATGCATCTAAGCTTTGTGGGTCTTTTTGGTGGAGGGATGTGATGAAATTGTCTGACCTTTATAGATCTGTCACATCAGTTACTATCAAGGATGGGACCACAGCTTTATTCTGGGCTGATAAGTGGAATGGTATTTGTCCTCAAGAGAAGTTTCCCAGGCTTTATTCTTACTCTTTAGATCAGACTATTTCTGTCAAGGAGGCATTATTAACCCCTGATATGCATGATATGTTTGAAAGACCTCTGTCCAGTCAGGCAGCCATGGAATTGTTAGAGTTACAGAACTCGATTCAGGATGTTGTCTTACAGCCTAATGAGAAAGATGAATGGAGAACTATTTGGAAGGATGGCAATTATACTGCTCAACGCTTTTATCGTCATATCTTTAGTAATGTCACCTGTGATAAGGTGTATCATTGGATTTGGAACAGTAAGTGTATACAGAAACTTAAGGTGTTTGCCTGGCTGTTAATGAGTGATAGGCTTAATACAAAGGATATGTTGAAAAGGAGGCACTGGAATGTCACATCAGATGATCATTGTGTGCTTTGTCATTCACACACGTATGAGGACAGAATTCATCTGTTTTTTGATTGTGTGTTCAGCATGAGGGTGTGGGCTTATTTACAGATTGATTGGTCCATGGGGGTAACCATTGAGGATAAATTCATACATGCAAGGAAAGAGTTTGGGAAGCCTTTTTTCACTGAGGTTGTCATTTTGGCAACTTGGCACATTTGGAATCAAAGGAATGGCATGATTTTTCAGCAGCAAAGGCCATCTTTAGATATGGAGACTTTATTAATGGTTTGTATCTGCATAAGCATAGGGTCAAGAAAAAGGATGTTGCTCAACTTCAGGCTTGGATTGATTCTTACCTTAGTTTTTTTTCTTTTTCTTGTTCTATTGTACATATGTAACTCCTTGGTTTTTATTTATATATAAATAAATTCTTTGAGGCTTTGCCTCACGGTTCTTCTTCAAAAAAACAAGCATAGACATAATGCATCAATCTTATCACTCAAAGAAGAGGTTTCTTCAAATTTACCTTCTTACCTTGAGGAGTTCTTTGTGTGCCATTCAGAGTAATTGATCATCATATCATCAAGAAGCTTTTTGCAGCACCAAAGTGATGGACATAAAAGTACCTCCAGAATTCAATAGGTTCCTCGAGGAAAAATTCAATCCTGCATAAAAGGTTTGGATGATCATCCAAGTGGTTAGTCCATGGGTAGGGCAATTCTTTACCAAAGATTTCATTCTCTCCCATGCTTGAGCAACATGTTCATTATCCAATTGTTTAAAATTCATAATGCTACTTCTCAAAGATATAATTTTAGCAGGAGGATAATATTTACCAATAAAAGCATCTTTACATTTAGTCCATGAATCAATACTATTTTTAGGCAAAGATAGCAACCAATCTTTAGCTCTTCCTCTTAAGGAGAAGGAAACAATTTCAGTTTTATAATATCACCATCTATATCCTTATACTTTTGCATTTCACAAAGTTCAACAAAATTATTAAGATGGGCAGCAGCATCATCAGTACTAACACCAGAAAATTGCTCTATCATAACAAGATTTAGTAAAGCAGGTTTAATTTCATAAAATTCTGCTGTAGTAGCAAGTGGAGCAATAGGAGTACATATAAAATCATTATTATTTGTGCTAGTGAAATCACACAACTTAGTATTTTCAGGAGTATTCATTTTAGCAGTAATAAAAGTAAACTAAGCAAACAGAATAAAGTAAAGTAAAAACAAGTAACTAATTTTTTTGTGTTTTTGATATAAGAAAGCAAACAAGACAGAAAATAAAATAAAGTAAAAAAATAAACAAAGTAAAGAGATTGGATGTGAGAGACTCGATGTCTACGTGTGCTTCTATTGTAGGCAGTGTTGGGTCTCGAGGTTTGTAGAGCAGTGATGAGATTTCAGATGAATAATGTTTATCGAACTCGGTGAGGTCAAAGATAGTCCTCAAGCAACACAATTAAGATACAAGCTAAGTCTCTTGTGTCCCCAACACCTAATACACTTGTCGGATGTATAGACGCACTAGTTCGGCGAAGAGATAGTAAAACACAGGTGGTATAGATGAATATGAGTGGTAATAACAATCTGAAATAAATATGGCAGAGTAAACATGCAGTAGAACAGTAAGTAAGAGGTGTTTGCGTGTTGGAAACAAGGCCTAGGGATCATACTTTCACTAGTGGACACTCTCAACATTGATCACATAATAAATTAATAACTTCTCTCATTTGTGCTACACACTCTTTTGTTGAATGACAAACACCATTCATTGTGTGGGGCTACAAGAGCTCCCTCAAGGCGGAGTTAACAAGCGCCACAACATTCGGCATTCATATTTAAGGAACCTTAGAGCATAATAGATCTTTGCAAAATAAACAGAGTACTAACATAGCATACACCTGTCACCATTACACTATGTAGGGGAATAGATCACATCAATACTATCATAGTGATAATTAACTCCATAACCTACAAGAGATTATAATCATAACCTCGACAAGAACTACGATACACACTGTCACCATTACACCGGGAAGGAGGAATAGACTACTTTAATAACATCACATGAGTAGCACATAGACTAATAGTGATACAAAGCTCATCATATGGATCTCAATCATGCAAGCAATTCATGAGATCATTGTATTGAGATACAGAGAGAGATGAACCACATAGCTACGGTGGAGCCCTCGTATCGGGGAGAACTACTCCCTCCTCATCGTGGGAGACAACGCGATGAAGATGGCGGTGGTGTCGATGGAGATGGCTCGGGGCAATTCCCGTCGCGAGGCCAGAACGAGTTTCTGTCCCGAATTGGAGTTTCGCGATGGCGGCGCGTCCCTAGAGTCTTTCGGAGTTTCGTCAATCGGTATCGATGTTTTAGGTCAGGACGGCATAAATAGGCGGAGTCGGAGGGACGGGGCCTCCTCACACTAGGGGTGCGCGCCCCCCTTGGGCCGCCACCACGTGTGGGGCCCCCGGGCTCCCTCGGTCCCACTACGACTTTACGGAAGGTTAGGAAAAATAAGATGTTGGGTCTCGTTTCGTCGAGAATATTGCCCGAACAACCTTTACGGGACCAAAAACAACAAAAAACGAGGCCTTTGTGGCATCTTGTTAATAGGTTAGTTCCGGAAAATGCATCAAAACGATATAAAGTGTGAACAAAACATGTAGGTATTGTCATAAAACTAGCATGGAACATCGAGAGTATAGATACGTTGAGCGTATCAGCATCCCCAAGCTTAGTACTACTTCTCGAGTAGGTAAACGATAACAAAAATAATTTAAGTGACATGCTACCAACACATTCTTGATCAACATTATTGTAAAGCATATGAGGTGAATGGAGTGATTCAAAGCAATAGATCGCTAACAAAGAGATAATGACTAAACAAATGAATCATATAGCAAAAAAATTCATGAATAGTACTTTCAAGACAAGTATCAATAAGACTTGCATAAGAGCTAACTCATAAGCAATAAATTCAAAGTAGAATGCATTGAAGCAACACAAGGATGATTAAGTTTCAGCAATTACTTTCAACTTGTAATATGTATATCTCATGGATAATTGTCAACATAGAGTAATATAACAAGTGCAATAGGTAAACATGTAAGAATCAATGCACAATTAACACAAGTGTTTGCTTCAAAGATAGAAAAGAAGTAAGCAACTGACTCAACATAAAGTAAAAGAATGGCCCTTCAGAGGAAGCATGGATTACTATTTTTGTGCTAGAGCTTTTATTTTGAAAACATAGAAACAATTTTGTCAACGGTAGTAATAATTCATATGTGCTATGCATAATACCTCCTACAAGTTGCAAGCCTCATGCATAGAGTACTAATAGTGCTGCACCTTGTCCTAATTAGCTTAGATTAACACGGATTATCATTGCATGACATATGTTTCAACCAAGTGTCACAAAGGGGTGCCTCTATGACAAAGGTCCTAGGAGATCAATTGCATTTGATTTCTTTTTTAATAGATCTCAACTTAGACATCCATACTGGGACAACATAGACAACAGATAATGGACTCCTCTTTTAATGCATAAGCATTCAACAAGAGATAATATTCTCATAAGAGTGAGGTTGTATGTCAAAAAGAAACTTCACCATGATACATGGCTTTGGTTAGCGGCCCAATGTTCTTCTCTAACAATATGCATACTCAAACCATTAAATCATGAAAATAAGCCTTACTTCAGACAAGACGAACATGCATAGCATCTCACATGATATCCAAGAAAGGTAAAAAGTTGATAGCGTCCCCGAAACATGGTTACCGCTCAACAAGCAACTTATAAGAACTAAGACACATAACTACATATTCAATACCACAATAGTTTTTGCTATTTTCCCATGAGCTATATATTGCAAAGATAAAGGAATGAAATTTTAAAGGTAGCACTCAAGTAATTTACTTTGGAATGGCAGAAAATACCACATAGTAGGTAGATATGGTGGACACAAATGGCATGGGTTTTGGCTCAAGGTGTTTGGATGCACGAAAAGCATTTCCTCTCAGCACAAGGTTTGGGCTAGCAAGGTTGTTTGAAACAAACACAAGTATGAACAGGTACAGCCAAACTTACACAAGAACATATTGCAAGCATTATAAGACTCTAGACTGTCTTCCTTGTTGTTCAAACACTTTACAGAAAATATCTAGACTTAGAGAGACCAATCATGCAAACCAAATTTAACAAGCTCTACGGTAGTTCTCCACTAATAGATTAATCTACATGATGCAAGAGCTGAAACATGATCTATGAGAGCTCAAAACAATTGCCAAGTTTCAAGTTATTCCAAACCATTTTCTGATTCCAACCAAATAGCAATCATGAAGCAATTTCAGCCTTGACATGAACATTAAAGCACAACTGAACACAAGTGTTCCATATGAAAAAAGCGGAGCTCTCTCTCCCACATGAGCATGAATTTATTCAGAGAATGAAAATAACAAAACGAAAATAAAAGCACACAAACGCTCCAAGTAAAGTACATAAGATGTGTGAATAAAAATATAGTTTCACTAGAAGTGACTGATAAGTTGTCGATGAAGAAGGGATGCCTTGGGCATCCCCAAGCTTAGACTTGAGTCTTCTTAAAATATGCAGGGATGAACCACGGGGCATCCCCAAGCTTTGACTTTTCACTCTTCTTGATCATAGTATATCATCCTCTTCTCTTGACCCTTTAAAACTTCCTCACACCAAACTTAAAGCAAACTCATTAGAGGTTAGTGCATAATCAAAAATTCATATGTTCAAGTGACATAATCATTCTTAACACTTGGACATTGCACAAGCTTCTGAAATTTAATGGAACAAACAAACCCATTCAACATAGCAAAAGCGGCAATGCGAAATAAAAGGCAGAATCTGTCAAAATAGAACAGTCCATAAAGACGAATTTTAAGAGGCACTTTACTCAAGCGGAAAAACTCAAAACTAATGAGAAGTTGCGTACATATCTGAGGATCACGCACGTAAATTGTGATTATTTTGATTTTTACAGATTCTGCGCTAATTCGTTACGAACGACAAATGTATTTCTGCATGATGAAATCTAGCATCAACTTTACCATAGAGACTTTACTTGGCACAAAAAACATGATAAGGAGAGGTTGCTACAGTAGTAACAACTTCCAAGACTCAACAATACGGTAGCAAAATAAACACATGGGTTATCTCCCAAGAAGTGCTTTCTTTAGAGCCATTAAGATGGGCTCAACAATTTTAATGATGATGCTCTCATAAGGATGAGACAAAGAGAGCATCAAAAAGCAAGTATGAAACAAATTTAAGCCTAACCCTCTTCCTATGAAAAGGAATCTTGTACACAAATAAATTCATGAAGAACAAAGTGACAAGCATAAGAGAAGATAAGACACGAGTAACTTCAAGATTCTCAACATAAAGGGAAACTGATATTATTAAGATGCATACAGTGTTTCCCTCTCTCATAATAACTTTCGTAGCATCATTGAGAAATCCACAATATAACCATCACTTAAAACATTCTTATCATGGTTCATTTGCATAAGGTATCATTATTTTTGACATAAAAACTCTTCTCATTAATAGTAATTGGAGCAGGATATTATCAAGAATTTGAACATGGTAAACAAGTTGCATACTAAGGGAATGGTTTTTGGCAAGCCCATCATAACTATGACAAGTTTCATAAGGATAATTGTAACATGTGTCATATCCATCTCTATAGCGATTATCTAAACCAGAATATGTAATATCATCATTTTCCACTAAAAGTAAAGGTCTCAAATATAGGATCTTCAAGCACAACATCCCCTTAGAGCTTTCAATATCATCATTTGAGGGAACATGAATAGTGCTATCATCATTACTTTCATAATCAGTACCAAAGAGATTTCCAATATCAAAGGTAGTGTGCTCTTCCAAATCATGATCACTAATATGGGTAAAGGGCATAGGAAGATCATTGTACTTAAGATTCATTATCATAATAGTCATTAGGAGCAACATACTTACGGTTACCTATTGTTATCTCATACATGCGGGGATATGCCGTTACCTCTTTCTTTTTTATTCCCCTCTTCTTCTTCTTCTTCTTCTTCTTCTTCTTCTTCTCTTCCTTCTCCTCGTTCCCTTCTTTAGGAGGAAGGGGCTTGAAGGGTGGCTTGTCCGCATAACCTGATTTATCTCGAAACAATAGAAGATACTTGGGAGGATTCCTCCCTTTTCATTAATAAGTTTAAAACACACAGCGGTCCTATCATATTTTAGCAGTGTCATCTTCTAAAATATTGTGTATGTAAGTATTTGTATGGCAATTATTAATGCAATAAGAAAGACACCCATGCAGCAGGACATCATCAATATCAAGATCGTTAATATCTAACAAAGAAATTTTCCTTGATAACTCTTCACACTTCAAAAATAAGGTAAGTTCATCATGTTGATTAGGAATAATTTCATCATCACAATACAAATTTGCAGCACTCATGGGGTTGAAATTATCATTGGAGGAGCATTGAAAATTAAAATGACCAACTCTATGGCAAAGTTCACAAATAAAAGGATAGAGGGCACACAACCTCAGAGCCCTAGACCACTTTCTAGTTTTTTCATTCCTATGATGGATACAATATTCATCTTCGATTTGATTAATTCCACAAGGTCTATGTATTCCACAAAAATTAACATGCTTATAGGAAATAGCATTTTCAGAAGTTTGAACATGTTCATTGCAATCATTAATAACAGTTTCATCCTTCATGCAAGCGTCTTTAAAAGGTTCATGATACTTATCAAAATTCTTCCTAGGCAATTCAATGTGAGAAGCAAAAGCTTTATAAAAATTTGCAACAACTTGAGAGTCAAGTCCATAAGTAGCACTCATATTTCGAAATTTATCAGTATCCATAAAAGTTTCAATGCATTCATAATCATAATTTATATCT
Organism: Lolium multiflorum; assembly: GCA_030979885.1. NCBI lineage: Eukaryota > Viridiplantae > Streptophyta > Magnoliopsida > Poales > Poaceae > Lolium > Lolium multiflorum. The sequence continues at coordinate 39,462 of JAUUTY010001312.1, forward strand.
GGCTCTCTACCTTTGTCATTCTCCCATCCTTCAGTATTCTCCACGAATCCGATCAAGAAGGTCCCATTTAAACTCTTCTTTGTTGTGCGTGAATGATCGAACAAGTATCCAGCAAGGTTTTATGAAAGAAAGTCTTGCATAGAAATTATCAATGATAACATTGGAAGCTCATGAATGGGGCATTTGAGCATTAAGGACTTCAATCTCTCCCATGCTTGGTCAATACCCTCTCCATCATGAGGCCAGAAATTATATATACGGTTTCGGTCTTTGTGAATTTCACTTGGAGGATAGAACTTAGAATAAAATAGAGGCACAATTTCCTTCCAATCAAGAGAACGCCTCCTTCAGTAGTTTATACCAATGCGCCGCTTTACCAGATAGCGACATAACAAATAATTTCTTCCTAACTTCATCCATTGAAATACCTGCACACTTGAATAACCCGCATAATTCATGCAAAAACAGTAAATGATCTCCAGGATGAACAGTTCCATCCCCTTCATAGCGGTTATCCCTAACACGTTCAATAATTTTCATAGGTATCTTGAAAGGAATATTTTCAGTAGGTGGATTTAAAATATCACAAGCATCATTAGAGTTATCGCATATGGGAGATAAAGTAATATCAGAGCAAATTTTCTCCCCTAAAACTGGGAAGCTACAAAGATCATAAAAACTAGCTTCCCCAAGCTTAGACTTTTCCATAGCATTAGCAGTAATTGCATTCGTACTAATAACATTGCTACTAGCATGCAAATAAGGTTCCATAGGTTTTTTAATTTTCGCATCAAACAATTCTAAATCAGGAAAAAGATTAAAAAGCTCACTAATTTTTTTGTTGTTTTCCATTATGCCTAACTAGTGAAAATAAAAACAAGAGACAAAAAGATAAAATTACAGAATCTAAAGGAGATAGCTTCGAGCACTCACACACGCAACAGTGCTAGGAAATGGCTTAGTAGTCGGAGGATGTGAATACCTTTTACCTTACCTCCCCGCAACGGCGCCAGAAATAGCTTGATGTCTACGTGTGCTTCTTTATCTACGGTGTTGGGCCTCCAAGAGCGGAGGTTTGTAGAACAGCAGCAAGTTTCCCTTAAGTGAATCACCCAAGGTTTATCGAACTCAGGGAGGTAGAGGTCAAAGATAGTCCTCTCAAGCAACCCTGCAATTAAGATACAAGAAGTCTCTTGTGTCCCCAACACACCTAATACACTTGTCAGATGTATAGGCGCACTAGTCCGAAGAGATAGTAAAACACAATTGGTATAGATGAATATGAGTGGTAATAACAATCTGAAATAAATATGGCGGCGAGTAAACATGCGGTAGAACATTAGTAACGGTGTTTGCGGTATTGGAAACAAGGCCTAGGGATCATCTTTCACTAGTGTACACTCTCAACATTGATCACGATACGTCTCCAACGTATCCATAATTTATGATGTTCCATGCTTGTTTTATGACAATACCTACATGTTTTGCTCACACTTTATAATGTTTTTATGCGTTTTCCAGGAACTAACCTATTAACAAGATGCCACGGTGCCGGTTCTGTTTTATTTGTTTTTGGTTCCGGAAACATTCGGGCAATATTCTGGAATTCGACAAAACGAAGACCCGGCATCATATTTTCCCGGAAGACCCCAGAACACCTGAGGGGGACCGGAGGGGAGGCGGGGCCCCATGGTGTTGGCGCGGCCCGAGGGGGGCGCCGCCCTGTTGTGTGGCTCCGTACCTCACGACTCAGTCTCTTCGCCTAAGCCATTTCGACCTAAAACGCGATACCAATTGGAAACTCAGAAGACTCCGGGGCGCCGCCGCCATGCGAAACTCCAATTCGGGGGACAGAAGTCTCATTCGGCACCCTGCCGGGACGGGGAAGTGCCCCGGAAGCCATCTCCATCAACGCCACCGCCTCCATCATGCTCCGTGAGTAGTTCCCCCATGGACTACGGGTTCTAGCTGTAGCTAGTTGGTATTCTCTCCCCCATGTACTTCAATACAATGATCTCATGAGCTGCCTTACATGATTGAGATTCATCTGATGTAATCGGTGTTGTGTTTGTTGGGATCCGATGGATTGTTACATTATGATTAGTCTATCTATAAAGTTTGTGAAGTTATTGTTGCTGCAATCTTGTTATGTTTAATGCTTGTCACTAGGGCCCGAGTGGCATGATCTTAGATTTAAGCTCTATAATTATTGCTTAGATTGTATCTACAAGTTGTTTGCACATGTCTATCTAACCGAGGCCCAGTGACGGCAACGGGATAACCGGAGGAGGAAACGAATATGAGGATCAAATGTTTTCACGGAGTGTTAATGCTTTATCCGGTGCTCTATTAAAAGTACCTTCCGAGTAGATTCCCTAGAGGCCCGGCTGCCACCGGATGGGACAAAAGATGTTGTACAAGTTTCTCATTGCAAGCACGTATGACTATATATGGAAAACATGCCTACATGATTAATAATCTTGATGTTGTCTTAATGCTATTTCAATCCTATCAATTGCCCAATTGTAATTTGTTCACCCAACACTTGTTATTGGAGAGTTACCACTAGTGTAGATAATGGGGAACCCCGGTCCATCTCTCATCATCATATACTCGTTCTACATGTCATTGGAAGTAGTATCAACTATTTTCGGTGCCATTGCTCTCATATTGCTATTACTGCTGTTGTGTTACTATTACTACTGCTCTCATTATTACTACTTTTTTCACATCACCCACACTGGTACTTTTCCAGGTGCGTGAATTGACAACTCGGTTGTTAAGGTTATAAGTATTCTTTACCTCCTCTTGTGTCGAATCAATAAATTGGGTTTTTCCCTCGAGCTACCTGCGATCCCTATACTTGTGGGTCATCAAGACTATTTTATGGCGCCGTTGCCGGGGAGCATAGCTCTACTCATAAGTTCACCTGGGGAGTACACTCTACCTCTCTCTCTGTTTTATTTTGTTTTGCTAGTTTACTTTTGTCTAGTTTATTTTTGTCTTGTTTTATTTTCCCTATATACCCGAAAATCCATAAAAATTTGAAAAACCTAAAAATTAAAAACTGTTGCTATGGGAGAACCTACAACCTATTTGGAGCTTATTGAATTATATAATAATTATAGAGAATCAAGAACAGGAAAAGTTATGAGTGCTGTGATAGAAAAATTAAATACAATTGCTAAAATCTTGCTTAAACGCCATGATATAAACTGTTGCTCTAAACAGGATACTAAACATCTTAAATTTCAATGTGGCTTTAGTGAGGAAATTTTAATTAAGAACTATAATTGGAATAGCTATATTCATTTTGGGTTCGAAGAGGTAGAACAATTTGTCTTATTTATGGGAGCCTCTGAGATAGAATCATTCATGTCTAAAAATTATGAAACTTGTGTTGTTTGTAAGGACCTTAAAGATTATGTCTCTTCTATCCTTAATTTTTTGCATAGAAAGCTACAGTGATAATCCTTATATCATTGATTATAAAGAAGACTCATTAATGCACAGGAATGCACTCACAATTTGCAGGAACCGTGGAAGAAGAAATTGATGAACATGAAAGCTCATTGGATGAAAAAGAGGAGGAAATCGATGAACACAGCTCATTGGATGAAAAAGAAGAGGAGAGTAATGAACAAAGGAGGAAGAATGGATTAGCTACCCATGCCAACCTTCTAATGAGAGTAACTCTTTATCACTTACACTATTTGATTGTCCTCCATGCTTAGAAAGAGGATGAATGTTATGTTTCTGTGGATTCTCTTGAAATATTCCCTATGAGTAAAACTTGTGAGAATAATTATGCTACTGTTATTTATGATAATCCATGCTACTTTGATAAATCTTATGATAATGCTTTGTTTGTGCCTGAAAATGCATGGTACTAAAGAGTTTTGCTTAGCAAATGTTTATGATAAATCTTTAGATGATGGTCCTATGTTACTTGATAATATTAATTGTACTACTAATGAAAATGGGATTGAAGAGTTCTTGACTTTATCTATGAGTCCCATATCTTTTGAGATTGATCAATCATCTTGTTATATTATTGATAAAAGTGGGTTTGAAAGTTTTAATCCTATTATTTCTGAGCTTGATAAAAATTATGTGTTTGTGAATCATGAAAAGCATGCTTTATGTGATAGTTATATTGTTGAGTTTATCCATGAAGCTACTGAAAATTATTATGAGAGAGGAAAATATGGATGTAGAAATTTGCATGTGGTACTAAAACACCTCTCTATATGCTGAAAATTTTGAAGTTACTCTTGTTTTATCTTCTTATGCTTGTTACTTTGTTATTCATGAATTTATTTGTGTACAAGATTCCTATGCATAGGAAGTGGGTTAGACTTAAATGTGTTTTGAACTTGCTTTTTGATTCTCTCTTTTGCTTCAACTCTCATCCTTATGTGAGCATCATTAAAATTGCTGAGCCCATCTTAATGGCTATAAAGAAAGCACTTCTTGGAGATAACCCATGTCTTTATTTTGCTACTGTTTTGTTGTGTCTTGAAAGTTGTTACTACTGTATCAACCTCTCCTTATCTTTATTTTATTGCATTGTTGTGCCAAGTAGAAGTCTCTAATAGAAGGTTGATGCTAGATTTGGATTCTGCGCAGAAACAGATTTCTATCTGTCACGAATCTGGGCATATTTCTCTGTAGAAACTCATAAAAATCTGCCAATTTACGTGTACGATCCTCAGAATATGTACGCAACTTTCATTAGTTTTTAGTTTTCTGATTTGAGCAACGGAAGTACCATTTTAAAATTCGTGTTTACTGTGGTTGTTCTGTTTTGGCAGATTCTGTCTCTGTTTTTTGCATTGTCTCTTGTGGACTTTAAGTGAGGCTTTCTAGACGTGGAGAGCTGTAGCTAATGTTTTATTGAGTTCTTGCAATGTGTCACTACAGGACCAAGGTGGATTAAAGTTTTTTGAGTACTAACCCCTCTAATGAAGTTTATGAGAAGTTTGGTGTGAAGGAAGTTTTCAAGGGTCAAGAGAGGAGGATGAAATATGATCAAGAAGAGTGAAAAGTCTAAGCTTGGGGATGCCCCGTGGTTCATCCTGCATATTTCAAGGAGACTCAAGCGTCTAAGCTTGGGGATGCCCAAGGCATCCCCTTCTTCATCAACATAGGTTTCTTCTATTGAAACTATATTTTTATTCGGTCACATCATATGTGCTTTACTTGGAGCGTCTTGTTTGTGTTTAAATAAATTTGGATCCTAGCAATCCTTGTGTGGGAGAGACACGCTCCGCTTTTTCATATGAACAATGGTGTTCTTAGCTTTATTTTAATGTTCATGGCGGAGTTGAAAACCGCTGCACTTATTGATATTTGGTTGGAAACAGAAAATGCTTCATATTGTCTTGGATAATTTGATACTTGGAAATTGTTTTGAGCTCTCAAGTAGATCATGCTCTTGCATCATGTAGTTTAAACCTATTAGTGGAGAACTACCGTAGAACTTGTTGAAATTGGTTTGCATGATTGGTCTCTCTAAGGTCTAGATATTTTCTGGTAAAAGTGTTTGAGCAACAAGGAAGACAGTGTAGAGTTTTATAATGCTTGCAATTTGTTCTTATGTAAGTTTTGCTGTACCGGTTCATACTTGTGTTTGCTTCAAACAACCTTGCTAGCCAAAGCCTTGTACTGAGAGGAATGCTTCTCGTGCATCCAAAACCTTGAGCCAAAACCTATGCCATGTGTCCACCATATCTACCTACTATGTGGTATTTCTGCCATTCCAAGCAAATACTTCATGTGCTACCTTTAAACAATTGAAATTTACTATCTCTTATTTGTGTCAATGTTTTATAGCTCATGAGAGTATGTGGTGTTTTATCTTTCGATCTTGTCATTTACTTTTGACAGACTTTCACAATGGACTAGTGGCTTCATAAACATCCAATAATTTTGCAAAAAGAGGGCAACGGGTTCCCAAATTAATTAACTTTCATTAATAATTCTCTTCACGTGTTTTGCCCTGATTCAAGTAAGCAACTTAATTTTGCAAATAGACACTCCTCCATGGTATGTGAATGTTGGAAGGCACCCAAGGATTCGGTTAGCCATGGCTTGTGTAAGAAAAGGTTGGGGGAGTGTCATCTAATAAATAAAACTAAAGTACATGTGTAAACAAAAGAGAAGAGGGATGATCTACCTTGCTGGTTGAGATAACGTCCTTCATGGGAGCCGCTCTTGAAAGTCTGGTTGATAAGGTAGTTAGAGTACCCATTACCATTCGTTGACAACAACAAACACCTCTCAAAACTTTACTTTTATGCTCTCTATATGATTTCAAAACTTGAAAAGCTCTAGCACATGATTTTATCCCTGCTCCCTCTGCGAAGGGCCTTTCTTTTACTTTTATGTTGAGTCGGTTTACCTACTTCCTTCCATCTTAGAAGCAAACACTTGTGTCAATGTGCATTGATTCTTACATACTTGCTTATTCATTCATCATATTACTTTGTGTTAACAATTATCCATGAGATATGCATGTTGAAAGTTGAAAGCAACTACTGAAACTTATATCTTCCTTTGTGTTGCTTCGATGCCTTTACTTTGAATTTATTGCTTTATGAGTTAACTCTGCAAGACTTTTGATGCTTGTCTTGAAAGTACTATTCATGAAAAGTTTTGCTATATGTTATCTATTTGTTAGCAAATATAGATCATTGCCTTGAGTCACTTCGTTCATCTCATGTGCTTTGCAATAGTATGATTAAGATTATGTTGGTAGCATGTCACTTCAGAAATTATTCTTTTTTATCGTTTACCTACTCGAGGACGAGTAGGAACTAAGCAGGGATGCTGATACGTCTCCAACGTATCCATAATTTCTGATGTTCCATGCTTGTTTTATGACAATACCTACATGTTTTGCTCACACTTTATAATGTTTATGCGTTTTGGACCTAACCTATTACAAGATGCCTGAGTCGGTTCTGTTTTATTGTTTTTGGTTCAAGAAAGGCTGTTGGACAATATTCTCGGATTAAACTGACGAGACCATCATATTTTCCCGGAAGCCCCAGAACACGAGGGGACGGAGAGAGGCGGGGGCCCCACACATGAGTCTTTGGCGGCCCCGGGGGGGCGCGCCGCCTGTGTGTGGCGGCTCCGTGCCCCCTCCGACTCCGTCTCTTCGCCTATATAGCCCTTTCGACCTAAACGATACCAATTGACGAAACTCCAGAAAGACTCCCGGGGGCGCCGCATGTGCGAAACTCCAATTCGAGGACGAAGTCTCGTTCCGGCACCCTTTCGGGACAGGGAAGTGCCCCCAGAAGCCATCTCCATCAACGCCACCGCCTCCATCATGCTCCGTGAGTAGTTCCCCCATGGACTACGGGTTCTAGCTGTAGCTAGTTGGTATTCTCTCCCCCATGTACTTCAATACAATGATCTCATGAGCTGCCTTACATGATGTAGATTCATCTGATGTAATCGGTGTTGTGTTTGTTGGGATCCGAATGGATTGTTACATTATGATTAGTCTATCTATAAAGTTTGTGAAGTTATTGTTGCTGCAATCTTGTTATGTTTAATGCTTGTCACTAGGCAGTGGCATGATCTTAGATTTAAGCTCTATAATTATTGCTTAGATTGTATCTACAAGTTGTTTGCACATGTCTATGTCCGGAACCCGAGGCCCCAGAGTGACAGCAACTGGGATAACCGGAGGGGAAGGCTTAGATATGAGGATCACATGTTTTCACCGAGTGTTAATGCTTTGCTCCGGTGCTCTATTAAAAGGAGTATCTTAATTTCCAGTAGATTCCCTAGAGCCCGGCTGCCACCGGTGGTAGGACAAAAGATGTTGTACAAGTTTCTCATTGCGAGCACGTATGACTATATATGGAAAACATGCCTACATGATTAATAATCTTGATGTTCTGTCTTAATGCTATTTCAATCCTATCAATTGCCCAATTGTAATTTGTTCATCCAACACTTGTTATTGGAGAGTTACCACTAGTGTAGATAGTTGGGAACCCGGTCCATCTCTCATCATCATATACTCGTTCATGTCATTGGAAGTAGTATCAACTATTTCTGGTGCCATTGCTCTCATATTGCTGTGCTGCTTTGTTATTCTTATTACTCTTGCTCTCATATTCTGCTTTCACATCACCTGTTACTAGTGCTTTTCAGGTGCGGCTGAATTGACAACTCGGTTAGTTAAGGCTTATAAGTATTCTTTACCTCCCTTGTGTCGAATCAATAAATTTGGGTTTTACTTCCCTCGAAGACTATGCGATCCCCTATACTTGTGGGTCATCAAGACTATTTTCTGGCGCCGTTGCCGGGAGGCATAGCTCTACTCATAAGTTCACCTGGGGAGTACACTCTACCTCTCTCTGCTTTTTTTTATTTTGTCTTGCTAGTTTACTTTTGTCTAGTTTATTTTTGTCTTGTTTTATTTTCCCTATATACCCGAAATCCATAAAAATTTGAAAAACCTAAAAATTAAAAACTGTTGCTATGGGAGAACCTACAACCTATTTGGAGCTTATTGAATTATATAATAATTATAGAGAATCAAGAAGGGAAAAGTTATGAGTGCTGTGATAGAAAAATTAAATACAATTGCTAAAATCTTGCTTAAACGCCATGATATAAACTGTTGCTCTAAACAAGATACTAAACATCTTAAATTTCAATGTGGCTTTAGTGAGGTTTAATTAAGAACTATAATTGGAATAGCTATATTCATTTAGGGTTTGAAGAGGTAGAACAATTTGTCTTATTTATGGGAGCTTCTGAGATAGAATCATTCATGTCTAAAAATTATGAAACTTGTGCTGTTTGTAAGGACCTTAAAGATTATGTCTCTTCTATCCTTAATTTTTGCATAGAAAGCTACAGTGATAATCCTTATATCATTGATTATAAAGAGAGACTCATTAATGCACAAGAATGCACTCACAATTTGCAGGAACTTGTGGAAGAAGAAATTGATGAACCAGCTCATTGGATGAAAAAGAGGAGGAAATTGATGAACCTGAAAGCTCATTGGATGAAAAAGAAGAGGAGAGTAATGAACAAAAGGAGGAAGAATGGATTAGCTACCCATGCCAACCTTCTAATGAGAGTAACTCTTTATCTCTTACACTATTTGATTGTCCTCCATGCTTACCGAAAGAGGATGAATGTTATATTCCTGTGGATTCTCTTGAAATATTCCCTATGAGTAAAACTTGTGAGAATAATTATGCTACTGTTATTTATGATAATCCATGCTACTTTGATAAATCTTATGATAATGCTTTGTTTGTGCCTGATATCGAAATGCATGGTACTAAAGAGTTTTGCTTAGCAAATGTTTATGATAAATCTCTAGATGATGGTCCTATGTTACTTGATAATATTAATTGTACTACTAATGAAAATGGGATTGGAGAGTTCTTGACTTTATCTATGAGTCCCATATCTTTTGAGATTGATCAATCATCTTGTTATATTATTGATAAAAGTGGGTTTGAAAGTTTTAATCCTATTATTTCTGAGCTTGATAAAAATTATGTGTTTGTGAATCATGAAAAGCATGCTTTATGTAATAGTTATATTGTTGAGTTTATCCATGAAGCTACTGAAAATTATTATGAGAGAGGAAAATACGGTTGTAGAAATTTTCATGGTACTAAAACACCTCTCTATATGTTGAAAATTTTGAAGTTACTCTTGTTTTATCTTCTTATGCTTGTTACTTTCTTCATGAATTTATTTGTGTACGAGATTCCTATGCATAGGAAGTGGGTTAGACTTAAATGTTTTTCATATTTGCTTCTTGATGCTCTCTTTCACTTCAATTCATACTTATGAGTGCATCATTAAAATTGCTGAGCCCATCTTAATGGCTATAAAGAAAGCACTTCTTGGAGATAACCCATGTCTTTATTTTGCTACTGTTTTGTTGTGTCTTAGAAGTTGTTACTACTGTACCAACCTCTCCTTATCTTTATTTTATTGCATTGTTGTGGGAAGTCTCTAATAGAAGGTTGATACTAGATTTGGATTGCTGCGCAGAAACAGAATTGCTGTCTGTCACGAATTTGCGTAGACCTCTCTGTAGAAAAATCAAAAAATCTGCCAATTTGCGTGCGTGATCCTCAGATATGTACGCAACTTTCATTAGTTTTGAGTTTTTCCGTTTGAGCAAGTCTGGTGCCATTTTAAAATTCGTCTTTGCTGTTCTGTTTTGGCAGATTCTGTCTCTGTTTTTTGCATTGTCTCTTGTGGACTTTAAGTGAGGCTTTCTAGACGTGGAAAGCTGTAGCTAATGTTTTATTGAGTTCTTGCAATGTGTCACTACAGGGCCAAGGTGGATTAAAGTTTTTGAGTACTACTTACTCTAATGAAGTTTGCCAAAGTTTGGTGTGAAGAGAGTTTCAAGGGTCAAGAGGAGGATGATCAAGAAGAGTGAAAAGTCTCAGCTTGGGGATGCCCCCGTAGTTCATCCCTGCATATTTCAGGAAGCGTCTAAGCAGGGATGCCCAAGGCATCCCCTTCTTCATCGACTTATCGGGTTTCTTCTATTGAAACTATATTTTATTCGGTCACATCATATGTGCTTTTACTTGGAGCGTCTGTTTTTTGTTTGTGTTTAAATAAATTCAGATCCTAGCAATCCTAGTGTGGGAGAGAGACACGCTCTGCCTTTTTTCATATGAACAATGGTGTTCTTAGCTTTATTTTAATGTTCATGGCGAATTGAAAAGCTGTTGCATATTGATATTTGGTTGGAAGCAATGCTATATTGTCTTGGATAATTTGATACTTGGCAATTGTTTTGAGCTCTCAAGTAGATCATGCTCTTGCATCATGTAGTTTAAACCTGTGGTAAGGAGAAACTACTGTAGAACTTGTTGAAATTGGTTTGCAGTTGGTCTCTCTAAGGTCTAGATATTTTCTGGCAAAAGTGTTTGAGCAACAAGGAAGACGATGTAGAAGAGTTTTATAATGCTTGCAATTTGTTCTTATGTAAGTTTTGCTGTACCGGTTTCATACTTGTGTTTGGCTAAACAACCTTGCTAGCCTAAGCCTTGTACTGAGAGGAATGCTTCTCGTGCATCCAAAACCTTGAGCCAAAACCTCTATGCCATGTGTGTCCACCATATCTGCCTACTATGTGGTATTTTGTCATTCCAAGCAAATACTTCATGTGCTACCTTTAAACAATTCAAAATTTACTCTCTCTTATTTGTGTCAATGTTTTATAGCTCATGAGCAAGTATGTGGTGTTTATCTTTCGATCTTGTCATTTACTTTTAATGGAGACTTTCACAATGGATAGTGGCTTCAGCTAAAACTTGTCAATAATTTGCAAAGAAGGTAAGCAGCGGGTTCCCAGCCCCAATTAATTAACTTTCATTAATAATTCTCTTCACGTGTTTTGCTTTGATTCCAGTAAGCAACTCAATTTTGCAAATAGACACTCCTCAAGGCATGTGAATGTTGGAAGGCACCGAGATTCGGTTAGCCATGGCTTGTGTAGGCAAATGGGGGAAGTGTCATCTAATAAATAAAACTAAAGTACATGTGTAAACAAAGAGAGAAGAAGGATGATCTACCTTGCTTTGGTAGAGATAACGTCCTTCATGGGAACCGCTCTTGAAAGTCTGGTTGATAAGGTAGTTAGATTACCCATTACCATTCGTTGACAACAACAAACACCTCTCAAAACTGCTTTTATGCTCTCTATATGATTTCAAAACTTGAAAAGCTCTAGCACATGATTTTATCCCTGCTTCCCTCTGCGAAGGGCCTTTCTTTTACTTTTATGTTGAGTCGGTTTACCTACTTCCTTCCATCTTAAAAGCAAACACTTGTGTCAGCTGTGCATTGATTACATACTTACTTATTTGCATTCATCATATATTACTTTGTGGTGACAATTATCCATAAGAGATAGCACATGTTGAAAGTTCAAAACAGCTACTTTGAAACTTATATCTTCACTGTGTTGTGATGCCTTTACTTTGAATTTATTGCTTTATGAGTTATCTTATGCAAGACTTTTGATGCTTGTCTTGAAAGTACTATTCATGAAAAGTTTTTGCTATATGTTATATATTTGTTAGCAAATATAGATCATTGCCTTGTGTCACTTCATTCATCTCATGTGCTTTGCAATAGTATGATTAAGATTATGTTGGTAGCATGTCACTTCATAAATTATTCTTTTTTATAAATTTACCTAGGGCGGTAGAACTAAGCTTGGGGATCTTCGTCACGATCTCCAGTATCCATAATTTCTGATGTTCCATGCTTGTTTTTATGACAATACCTACATGTTTGCTCACACTTTATAATGTTTTTATGCGTTTTCCGGGAACTAATATATTAACAAGATGCACGAGTGCCGGTTCTGATACTTGCATTGTTTTTGGTTCGAGAAAGGCTGTTCGGGCAATATTCTTGGAGGTCGGCAGAAACGAAGACCCGGCCTCATATTTTTCCCCGGAAGACCCCAGGCTTACTGGGGGACCGGAGGGGAGGCCCGGGGGAGCCCCACACATGGTGTTGGCGCGGCCAGAGGAGCGCGGCGCGCCTGTGTCGGCGACTCCATACCCCCTCCAGGCCTCCGTCTGTGGCCTATATAAGCCCTTCGACCTAAGCAGGATGCAATTGTGAAACTCCGAAAGGCTCCCGGGGGCCGCCGCCGCCAGCCGCGAAACTCAATTCGAGACGAAGTCTGTTAGGCACCCTCCGGGGCAGTGCCCAAGATACATCTCCATCAGCATGCCAGCCTCCATCATGCTCAGTAGTGGTTCCCCTTGGACTGCGGGTTTCTTCCTTAGCTAGTTGAAATTCTCTCCCCATGTGCTTTATTACAATGATCTCATGAGCATGCCTTACATGATTGAGATTCATACGATGTAATCGGTGTTGTGTTTGTTGGGATCCGATGGATTGTTACATTATGATTGGTCTATCTATAAAGTTTGTGAAGTTATTGTTGCTGCAATCTTGTTGTGTTTAATGCTTGTCACTAGGGCCCGAGTGGCATGATCTTAAATTTAAGCTCTATAATTATTGCTTAGATTGTATCTACAAGTTGTTTGCACATGTCTATGTCCGGAACCCGAGGCCCAGAGTGACAGCAACTGGGATAACTGGAGGGGGGCTTAGATATGAGGATCACATGTTTTCACGGAGTGTTAATGCTTTGCTCCGGTGCTCTATTAAAAGTAGTACCTTAATTTCCAGTAGATTCCCTAGAGGCCCGGCTGCCACCGGCTGGTAGGACAAAAGATGTTCAAGTTTCTCATTGCGAGCACGTATGACTATATATGGAAAACATGCCTACATGATTAATAATCTTGATGTTATGTCTTAATGCTATTTCAATCCTATCAATTGCTCAACTGTAATTTGTTCACCTAACACTTGTTATTGGAGAGTTACACTAGTGTAGATAGGTGGGAACCCCGGTCCATCTCTTATCATCATATACTCGTTCACATGTCATTGGAAGTAGTATCGACTATTTCTTTGGTGCCATTGCTCTCCTTATTCTTGTGCTAGCTTTGTTGTGTTACTATTACCTCTTTGCTCTCCTTATTCTTCTAACAACTCACATCCTTTATTACTAGTGCTTTTCCAGGTGCAGCTGAATTGACAACTTAGTTGTTAAGGCTTATAAGTATTCTTTACCTCCTTGTGTCGAATCAATAAATTTGGGTTTTACTTCCTCGAAGACCTGTTGCGATCCCTATACTTGTGGGTCATCAATCATAATAAATTAATAACTTCTCTCATTTGTGCTACATACACTTTTTTGTTGGATGACAAACACCATTCATTGTGTAGAGCTACAAGAGCTCCCTCAAGCAGGAGTTAACAAGCGCCACAACATTCGGCATTCATATTTATAGTAACCTTAGAGCATAATAGATCTTTGCAAATTAACCGAGTACTAACCTAGCATACACACTATCACCATTACACTATGTAGGGGAATAGATCATCAATAGTGATAGTGCTCCTGTACAGAGATTATGATCATAACCTCGACAAGAACTACCACGATGCACACACTTTGTCACCATTACCGTGAAGGAGGAATAGACTACTTTAATAACATCACACGAGTACATAGACTAATAGAGATACAAAGCTCATCATATGGATCTCAATCATGCAAAGAAATTCATGAGATCATTGTATTGGGGTATGGAGAGAGAGATGAACCACACAGCTACCGGTAGAGGCCTCGTCAGGAGAACTACTCCCTCCTCGTCATGGGAGACGACGGCGGTGAAGATGGCGGTGGTGTCGATGGAGATAACTCCGGGGAGCAATTCACCGTCCGCGGGTGCGGAGCAGACTTGTCCCCAGAGATTGGGTTTCGTGGCGGCGGCGTCCACAGGTCTTTACGGAGTTTCGTCAATCGTTATCGATGTTTTGGAGTCGGAACTGACTTAAATGGCGAAGTCGGGTCGGAGGGACACGGAGGCCTCCTCACACTGAGGGCGCCCAGGCATGCCACACGTGTGGGGCCCACAGGGGGCTCCCCTACGGTCCCTCTGACTTTGCAGGAAGGTTAAAGGGAAAAATAAGATGTTGGGTCTTCGTTTCCGTCGAATTGAGAATATTGCCCGAGCGACCCTTTGGAACCAAAAACAACGGTAGCCTTTGTGGCATCTTGTTAATAGGTTAGTTAAAATGCATCAAAGCGATATAAAGTGTGAACAAAACGTGTATTGTCACAAAACTAGCATGGAACATCAGAAATTATAGATCGTTGGAGGTATATCACTCCCTTCTTAAACGTGTCTTGATCGTCGTCTCAAAAGCGTATCTATAATTTCTCCTGTTCCATGCTACTTTTATGACAATACTTGAATGTTCTATACATACTTTCATCATTATACATTTTCCGGCACTAACCTAATAACAAGATGCCGAAGAGCCCGTTTCAGTCATTTCATAACATTTTTTGGTTTATAGTAATGAAATATTCTCGGAATTGGACGGGAAATCAACGCCCAGTCCTATTTTTGCCTGAAGCTTCCAGAAGACAGGGAGGCAGTGGGGCCACGAGGTGGCCGGACACGGCGGCGCGACTGACCACGCGCGCCGGCTAGTGTGTGGGCCCCCTCGTGACGCCTCACGACCTACCCTTGGCCTGCAAATGACCTTCGTTGAAACCCCTTTGTGCGAGAGCCACGATACGGAAAACCTTCGAGAGACGCCGCCGTCGCGAATCCCATCTCGGGGGATTGAGGAGATCGCCTCCGGCACCCTGCTGGGAAATCATCACCGGAGGGCTCTACATCATCATGTCCGCCTCCGGATTATGCGTGAATAGTTCATCCTTGGACTATGGGTCCATAGCGAGTAGCTAGATGGTTGTCTTCTCCGCTTGTGCTATCATTGTTTTAGATCTTGTGAGCTGCCTAACATGATCAAGATCATCTATTTGTAATGCTACATGTTGTGTTTGGCGGGATCCGATGAATATAGAATATTATGTTAAGTTGATTACCAATCTATCATATATGTGTTGTTTATGTTCTTGCATGCTCTCCGTTGCTATTAGAGGCTCTGGCCAAGTAGTACTTGTAACTCCAGAGGGAGTATTTATGCTCCGATAGTGGGTTCATGCCTCCATTTAATGTGGGACAGACAGTTCTAAGGTTGTGGATGTCTTGTTGCTACTAGGGATAAAACATCGATGCTTTGTCTAAGGATATTTATGTTGATGACGTATCACATACTTAATGCAATTATCTTTTGTTTACAACTTAATACCGGAAGAGGTTCGGATGATAACCTTGAAGGTGGATTATTTAGGCATAGATGCATCGTTGGATAGCGGTCTATGTACTTTATCGTATGCACTGATTAAATCACATAGTAATCATGATTGATATGTATTGAATCTTTATTTATCAATTGCCCTCTGTAATTTGTTCACCCGGCATGTTAGTTATCTTATTGGAGACACCTCTAGTGAGCTTGTGGACCCGGTCCATTCTTGCACATCCCGAATACCACATTCTATTTGCAATCTCTGTTTCTTGTTCTTTGCAAACAAAATACCATCTTCCACTCGATACGCATAATCCTTGTTTCGACAAGCGGTGAGATTGACAACCTCCTTTATTGCGTTGGACAAAGTGCTGATTGTGTTGTGCGGGTTCACGTTAGCGCCGGTTTCATGGTGTTGCGCCGCTACATTCCTCCACCAACAACCTTCACGTGCTTCTTGGCTCCCACTACTGGTTGATAAACCTTGGTTTCTTTCACTGAGGAAAACTTGCCGCTGTGCGCATGTACCTTTACCGTCACAAGGAAGTTGTTGACTACACGCCAGCAGCTCTTTTTCTGGCGTAGGAGATCAAGACACGCTGCAAGGGGAGTCTTCACTTCCAATCTCTTTACTTTGTTTGTCTTGCTTTACTTTATTTTGTTCTTGTCTTGTTTGCTTCATATTAAAAACACTGAGAATTAGTTACTTTACTTACTGTCTTGTTTGCTTTCTTTATATCAAAACACAAAAAATTAGTTACTTGTCTTTATTTTATTTGCTTAGTTTACTTTACTACTGTTATAATGGGTACTCCTGAAAATACTAAGTTGGGTTGTAATTTCACTAGCACAAATAATAATGATTTATATGTACTCCTATTGCTCCATCTGCTACTACAGCAGGAAATTAAACCTGCTTTATTGAATCTTGTTATGAGAGAGCAATTTTATGGTGTTAGTATGATGATGCTACTGCCCATCTTAATAATTTTATTGAACTTTGTGAAATGCAAAAGTATAAGGATATACATGGTGATATTATAAAACTGAAATTGTTTCCTTTCTCCTTAAGAGGAAGAGCTAAAGATTAGTTGCTATCTTTGCCTAAGAATAATATTGATTCATGGACTAAATGTAAAGATGCTTTTATTAGTAAATATTATCCCTCTGCTAAGATTATATCTTTGAGAAGTAGCATAATGAATTTTTAAACAATTTGATAATGAACATGTTGCTCAAGCATGAGAGAATGAAATCTTTGGTGAAGAATTGCCCAACCCATGGAATGACTACTTGGATGATCATCAAAACCTTTTATGCAGGATTGAATTTTTTCCTCAAGGAACCTATTGGATTCGGCTGCTGGAGGTACCTTTATCACCCTGGGCGCCACAACTAAATTACTTGATGATATGATGATCAATTACTCTGAATGGCATAACTGAAAGAACTCCTCAAGGTAAGAAGGTAAATTCTATTGGAAAACCTCTTCTTTGGGTGATAAGATTGATGCTATTATAATACTTGCAAATGGTAGATCTCATATTGATCCTAATAAATATTCCTTTAGCTTCATTGGTTGCTCAAAGAAGAAAATGTTGATGTGAATTTCATTAAGAACAATAATTTCAACAACAATGCTTATAGGAATAATTATGGTAACAACTATAGGCCATATCCATACTTCTAATAATGGTAATGGTTATGGTAATTCTTATGGTAATTCTTACAACAATAATAAAAGTGTACCCTCTGGTCTTGAAGCCATACTTAAAGAATTTATTAGTACACAATCTGCTTTTAATAAAGCTGTTGAAGAAAAGCTTGGTAAAATTTGTTCTTGCTTTTAAGGTTGATAGTCTTGCTCTTGATGTTGATCTTTTAAAATTGAAAGTTATGCCTGAGGAAGTTAAAGATGCTAGGTTTGCTAAAACAAATACCATCCAAGTTCAAATTAATGATAATATTAGAATGTTGGCTGAATTGCATGCTAGGTGGGATAGAGAAGAAAAAGAAAAAACTTGCTAAAGAAAATAATGTAGCTAAAGTATGGACTATTACCACCACTAGTAATGTTGATTCTTCACATGTTGCTGCACCTCCTACTATCAATGGTAAAATAATTGGTGTTGGCAATGTTTCTACTCCTAGTGCAAAGCGTGCAAAATTGCATGAAACTGCTGAAACTGCTTGTGATAAAACTGCTGAAATTTTTCAAAATATTGGTGACAATGATTCCATTGCTATAGAACATAATGGTTTAGATTTTTATGATTATCATATTACTAAAGTTATAAAGTTCTTACAAAAACTTGCTAGAAGTCCTAATGCTAGTGCTCTAAATTTAGCCTTTACAAAACTTATTACAAATGCTCTCATTAAATCTAGGGAAGAGAAATTAAGACTTGAAGCTTCTATTCCTAGGAAGTTAAGAAGATGGTTGGGATCCCATCATTAAAATGAAATTCAATGACTTTGAATGTAATGCTTTATGTGATCTTGGTGCAAGTATTTGTGTTATGCCTAAAAAGATTTATGATATGCTTGACTTGCCACCATTGAAGAATTGTTATTTAGATGTTAACCTTGCCGATAATGTTAAAAAGAAACCTTTAGGGAGGATTGATAATGTTCGTATTACGGTTAACAATAACCTTGTCCCCGTTGATTTTGTTGTCTTAGATATTGAATACTGCATCTTGTCCTATTGTGTTAGGAAGACCTTTTCTTCGAACTGTTGTCTTATTATTGATATGAGGAAGGTAATATTAAATATCAATTTCCTCTCAAAGGTATGGAACACTTCCCTAGAAAGGGAATGAAGAGTTGCCTTTTAATTCTATTATTAGAACAAGCTATGATGTTGATGCGTCTTCTCTCGTTGTTACTTGATTTGCACTTTCTGCGCCTAACTGAAAGGCGTTAAAGAAGCACTTCTTGGGAGATAACCCAAGTTTTATTTTATTTACTGTATTGTTGAGTCTTGGAAGTTTTTTACTACTGTAGCAGCCTCTCCTTATCATGTTTTGTGCCAAGTAAAGTTTTATGTTTAAAGTTGATGCTATATTTGGGATCGCTGCGCAGAGACAGCGCATTGCTGTCTATCACGAATTCTCGCAGAAGTCTCTGTAAAAAATCGAAAAAATCTGCAAATTTATGAGCGTGAATATGTACCCAACTTTCATTAGTTTTGAGTTTTTCCATTTTAGCAAGTTAAGTGCCCCTGCCAGATTCATCTTTACGGACTGTTCTATTTTGAACAGATTCTGTCTTTTATTTAGTACGCTTTTGCTATGTTGCATGAGTTTCTTTGTTCCATTAACTTTCCGAAGAGAAGCTTTGTACAATGTCCAGAAGTGTTAAGAATGATTGTGTCACCTCTGAATATGTAAATTTTGGTTATACACTAACCCTCTAATGAGTTGCTTGAAGTTTGGTGTGAAGGAAGTTTCAAGGGTCAACAGAAGAGGATGATATACTATGATCAAGAAGAGTGAAAGGTATAAGCTTGGGGATGCGGTGGTTCATCCTGCATATTTAGAAGACTCAAGCGTAAGCAGGGGATGCCCATCCCCTTCTTCATCGACAACATTATAAGAGGCCACTTCTAGTGAAACTATATTTTTATTCCATCACATCTTATGTTCTTTACTTGGAGCGTCGGTTTGCTTTTATTTTTGTTTTGGTTTGAATAAGAGTTGGATCCCACCATTCTTATATTGGAGATATTACGCTCCGCTTTTTCATATGGAACACTTGTGTTCTTAATTATGCTTTAATGTTCATGGCGAAGGCTAAATTGCTTCGTTAAATTGCTATTTGGTTGGGAATCGAGGAGAAAATCTTTTGTGGTTTGGAATAACTTGGCATTGTTTGAGCTCTCATAGATCATGTTTAAGCTCTTGCATCATGTAGTTTTAATCTATTAATGAAGAACTACCCTGTAGGGCTTGTTTAATTTGGTTTGCATGATTGGTCTCTCTAAGTCTAGATATTTTCGGGTAAGTGTTTGAACAACAAGGAAGACAGTGTAGAGCCTTATAATACTTGCAATATGTTCTTGTGTGAGTTTTGTTGTACCAGTTCATACTTGTGTTTGCTTCAAACAACCTTGCTAGCCCAAACTTGTACTGAGAGGAAATGCTTCTCGTGCATCCAAACACCTTGGGCCAAAACCCATGCCATTTGTGTCCACCATATCTACCTACTATGTGGTATTTTTCTGCCATTCTAAAGTAAATTACTTGAGTGCTACCTTTAGAATTTCATTCCTTCACCTTTACAATATATAGCTCATGGGACAAATAGCTTAGAAACTATTGTGGTGATGAATATGTAGTTATGTGTCTTAATTCTTATAAGTTGCTTGTTGAGCGGTAACCATGTTCTGGGGACAACCATTTACCTCTGTTGGATATCATGTGAGATGCTATGCATGTTCGTCTTGTCGAAGTAAGTGAGATTTCATGATCAAATGGTTAGAAAGTATGCATATGTTAGAGAAGAACATTGGGCCTCACAAAAGCCATGTATCATGGTGGGAGTCAGGTTGGACATACAACCTCAATCTCTTATGAAAATATTAACTGTTGTTGAATGTAAGCATTAAAAGAGAAGTCCATTATCTGTTGTCTATGTTGTCAGTATGGATGTCTAAAGTTGAGAATAATCAAAAGCGATAAATCCAATGCGTGAGCTTTCTCCTTAGACATTTGTACGGGCGGCATAGAGGTACCTTTGTGACACTTGGTTGAAACATATATTTATGCAATGATAATCGGAAGTGTTTTTCAGAGACTGCGTAGGACAAGGTGTGACTATTAATTACTCTATGCATGAGACTTGCAACTTGTAGGAAGTATTATGCACAGCCATATTAATTATTACTACCGTTGACAAAATTGTTTCTATGTTTTCAAAACAAAAGCTCTAGCACAAAAATAGTAATCATGCTTCCTCCTGCGAAGGAGCCAATCTTTTTACTTTATTGTTGGAGTCAGTTTACCCACTTCTTTCTATCTTAGAAGCAAACACTTGTGTTAACTGTGTCCATTGATTCTTACATGTTTACTTATTGCACTTGTTATATTACTCTATGTTGACAAATATCCATGAGATATACAAGTTGTTACAAGTTGAAAGCATTTGCTGAAACTTAATCATCCTTTGTGTTGCTTCAATTCATTCTACTTTGAATTTATTGCTTATGAGTTAGCTCTTATGCAAGTCTTATTGATACTTGTTTGAAAGTACTATTAAAGAAAAGTTTTGCTATATGATTCAATTGTTTAGTCATTATCTTTGTTAGCAATCTTTTGTTCAGATCACTCCATTCATCTCATATGCTTTGCAATAATGTTGATCAAGATTATGTTGGTAGCATGTCACTTAAAATTATTTGTGTTATCGTTTACCTACTGGAGGGCGAGTACTAAGCTTGGGGATGTGATACGTCTCAAACGTATCTATAATTTCTTATGTTCCATGCTACTTTATGACAATACTTGAATGTTTTTATACATACTTTACATCATTATTATACATTTCCGGCACTAACCTATTAACAAGATGCCGAAGTGGACGTTGTTTGTTTCGCATTTTGGTTTTGAAATCCTAGTAAGGAGAATATTCTCGGAATTGGGCAGAAATCAGCGCGAGGTCCTATTTTTGCACGGCTTCAGGCCGAAAGGGAGACGAAGTGGGGCCACGAGGTGGCCGGACACTAGGGCGGCGCGGCTAGGGCCCCTGGCCGCGCCGGCCTGGTGTGGGCCCCTGGCTGACGCCTGACCTATCCTTAGCCTACAAAATGGCCTTCGTCGCGAGAGCCCCTGTGCAGGGAGCCACGTCCGGAAAACCTTCCAGAGACGCCGCCGTCGCGACCCATCTCGGGGGATTCGGGAGGTCGCCTGCGGCACCTGCTGGGAGGAATCATCACCGGAGAGACTCTGCATCATCATGCCACGCCTCCGGGATTGATGCGTGGTAGTTCATCCTTGGACTATGGGTCCATAGCGGCAGCTAGATGGTTGTCTTCTCCGCTTGTGCTATCATTGTTTAGATCTATTGAGCTGCCTAACATGATCAAGATCATCTATTTGTAATGCTACATTTTGTGTTTGGCGGGATCCGATGGATATAGAATATTATGTTAAGTTGATTATCAATCTATCCTTATATGTGTTGTTTATGTTCTGGCATGCTCTCCGTTGCTAGTAGAGCTGCAGCCAGGGTGAGTACTTGTAACTCCAAGAGGAGTATTTATGCTCGATAGTGGGTTCATGCCTCCATTTAATGTGGGACAGCAGTGACGGAAAGTTCTAAGGTTGTGGATGTGTTATTGCTACTAGGGATAAAACATCGATGCTTTGTCTAGGGATATTTGTGATTACATTTCGCACCATACTTAATGCAATTATCATTGTTTACAACTTAATACTAGAAGGGGTTCGGATTAACCTGATGGTGGATTATTTAGGCATAGATGCATGTTTGGATACTTGGTCTCATATGTCGTAATGCACTGATTAAATCACATAGTAATCATCGTTGATATGTGTTGAATCTTTATTTGTCAATTGCCCCACTTTGTAATTTATTCACTGACATGTTAGTTATCTTATTGGAAGACACCTCTAGTGGACTGTGGACGATCCATTCTTTACATCTGAATACATTCTCCTGCTTTTACTGTTCTTTGCAAACAAACACATCTTCACTCGTCGCTCCAATCCTTTTGTTTCCAGCAAGCCGGTGAGATTGACAACCTCACTATTACGTTGGGGCAAAGTACTTTGATTGTGTTGTGCGGGTTCCACGTTGGCGCCGGTTTTGCGTCGCACTACATTCCTCCACCAACAACCTTCACGTGCTTCTTGGCTCCTGCTGGTTCGATAAACCTTGGTTTCTTTTCTGAGGGAAAACTTACCGCTGTGCGCATCATACCTTCCTCTTGGGTTCCCAACGGACGTGTGCTTTACCGTCACAAGGAAGTTGTTGATTACACGCAGCAGCTACTTTTTCTGGCGCCATTGCCGGGGAGATCAAGACACGCTGCAAGGGGAGTCTCCACTTCCAATCTCTTTACTTGAGATCCCAGAGTACAACGGCGCCGAATAAAGAAGTTGTTGTGCGTCGGTAACAACTTCCTTGTGACGGTAAAGCACCGTCGTTGAGAACCCCAAGAGGAAGGTATGATGAGCACAACAACAAGTTTTCTCTCAGTAAGAAACCAAGGTTTACTCAACCAGTAGGAGCCAAGAAGCCCGTGAAGGTTGTTGGTGGAGAGTGTAATCTTGGCTGCTGTAACGATGATGCGGCGCATAGCGTGGAACTGCACAACACAATCAATACTTTTCCACAGCCAGCGATGAGGAGTTGTATCTAACGGCTGCTGGCGAGATTAAGCGTATGGCGTGGAGGAATGATGTTTGTTTTAGAGAACAACGACGGTGCATTGGGTGTATTTCAGATGTAAAGAAAGGACCAGGTCCAGTTCTGCATTAATTAATTATTAAGATAAATGTATCTTTGGGTGGTTTCAGTGGTTTGGCGGAGATAAGATTCATATGCAATATCATGATGATACCGCAAGGATTTAATCAGGGCATTGACACAAAAAATTATAGACTAAGCCATCCGGCTTTATCATCTGCTCAAACTCAAAAATCCGCGAGCCGGGGTGTAGCATCGCACCCCTCGTGTAAGTTGCAAACCTTGAACAGTGCATTAAGTATGGTGCGTAATGTAATCAACACAAATGCCAGACAAAGCATTGTGGCTATTTTATCCCTGAGTAGCGGCGTACGCCTTAGGGCTTTTTCGCATCAGCGTCGATTCAATAGGCATGAATTACTATCAGCATAAATACTCCTCTGGAATGCAATATCGCTTGAGCCTCTGCAGCGAGGGGAGCATGCAAAAGAACATAAATAACACATATATGATAGATAAATAATCAACTTGACATAATATTCAATATTCATCGGATCACTAAAACCTGGCATGTAAGCATTACAAAATGAATGATCTTGATGGCAACTCACAAGATCGACATGATAGCGCAAGGAGGAGAAGACAACCATCTAATGCTATATGGTATAGTCCAAAAGGATGAATAGCGGCATCATTCGGGGCGGGCATGTAAATTCCGGTGATGATTCCCCTCTCGGCAGTGCCGAAAATCTCGAATCCCGAGATGGAATTAGCAGTCTAGAACTTTAGGTATCGTGGCTCTCGGTGCTAAAATTTCGCGACGGAGGGGAATATAGGCGAAGGGGCGAAGCGTAAGGGTGCCGGGGGCCACACCATGGCGGCGCGGCCGGGGGGTGGGGTCGCGCCGTCCCTGTGGGGTGGCGCCTCGTCGCCTAAATATCCTCTTCGGACTTGGAAGGCTGTGCAAAATAAGGCAAGTGGTCTTTGTTTCGTCAATTAAGAATATTTCCTGTGTAAGACTACAGGAGTAAAAACAGCGAAGAGCAGGAAGCTGGCGCCGGCATCTGTTGTGAAATCTTGAAAATACATCAAACTGTCATAAAGTATGAACAAAGCCGATGTCTCTGGTGCTTCTATTCTTGTAGACAGCGTTGGGCCTCCAAGAGGTTTGTAGAACAGCGGCAAGTTTCCCTTAAGTGGATTACCCAAGGTTTATCAAACTCAGAGGAGGAAGGGGTCAAAGATATCCCTCTCAAGCAACACTGTAATCACAAAGCAAGAAGTCTCTTGTGTCCCAACACACCAAATACACTTGTCAGGTGTAGAGGTGCACTAGTTCGGCGAAAGAGATAGTGAAATACAAGTAATATGGATTTATATGAGTGATAGCAATCTGAATAAAATAAGGCAGCGAGTAAACATGCAACAAAACGGTAAACAACGGAGATTCAATGCTTGGAAGCAAGGCCTAGGATCTTGCTTTCACTAGTGGACACTCTCATGATCACATAATAGAACCACTCTACACTCTTTCGTGGATAATGAACACCACTAGCGTGTAGGATTGCAGACCCTGGTGCGGAGTTAACAAGCTCCACAGACATTCGATATTCATGTGTAAGTAACCTTAGAGTGCAAAGATAGATCAACACAATTGCACCAAGAACTAACACTAGCATGCACTATCACCATCACGCCTGAGGAGGCATAGATCACGTCAATACTTATCATAGCAATAGTTAACTTCATAATCTACAAAGAGATCACAATCATAGCCTACACCAAGTACTAACACGGATGCACACCCTGTCACATCGTGCGGGAGGAATAAAACTACTTTAATAACATCACTAGAGTAGCACATAGATGATATTCAACTAGATCACATAAAGAGAGAGATGAACCACATAGCTACAACGGAGCCCTCAGCCCCGGGGTGAATTGCCCTCCTCATCATGGGAACAACGATGGCGGTGAAGATGGCGGTGGAGGCGGCGGTGGAGATGACCTCACGGGGGCAATTACAGCCGACGAGGGTGCGAGCAGAGGTCTGTCCCAATTGGAGTTCGCGATGCATGGCGGCGCCCACAGGTCTTTGCGAGTTTGTCCAAAATCTGCGTTTTTAGGTGAAAAGGGGTTATATAAGCGAGGCGGCGCGGGAGGCTGGCGGGGGTGGCCCCACCATGGCGCGCGGCCGGGGAGTGCAGCCGCCTTCGCCTTATGGTGTGGTGGCTTTGGCCTCTCGGAAGCTCTTCTTCGGTGCAGGAGCCTTAGGGAAAATAGGAGGAGTTTAGCGTTGATTTCGTCCAATTCAAGAATATTGCCCGAACAACCTTTCTAGAACCAAAAACAGCGGCAGCAAGCGACCTTCGGCATCTAAATCGATAGGGTTAGTTAGGAAGCATAATAATGACATAAAGTGTGAACAAAACATGCAAGTGTTGTCATAAAACAAGCATGGAACATCGAAATTATAGATAAGTTGGAGACGTATCGGCATCCCCAAGCTTAGTTCCTACCCGTCCTCCTCGAGTAGGTAAACGATAAAAGATAATTTCCTGAAGTGACATACTACCAACATAATCTTAATCATACTATTGTAAAGCATATGAGATGAATGCAGCGATTCGAAGCAATGTTAATGCAATGAGTAAACAAATGAATCATAAATCATAAAGCGAAGACTTTTCATGAATAGTACTTCAAGACAAGCATCAATAAGTCTTGCATAAGGGTTAACTCATAAAGCAATAATTCAAAGTAAAGGTATTGAAGCAACACAAAGGAAGATGAAGTTTCAGCGGTTGTTTTCAACTTATAACATGTATATCTCATGGATAATTGTCAATGCAAAGCAATATAACAAATGCAATATGCAAATATGTAAGAATCAATGCACAGTTCACACGAGTGTTTGCTTCTTGAGGTGGAGAGAAATAGGGTGACTCAACATAAAAGTAAAGAATGGTCCTTCAAAGAGGAAAGCATAGATTGCTATATTTGTGCTAGAACTTTGATTTTGAAACATCAAGAGAGCATAAAGTTTTGAGAGGTGTTTGTTGTTGTCAACGAATGGTAGAGGGTACTCTAACCCCCTTGCCAGACAAACCTTCAAAGAGCGGCTCTCTCCCACATGTAGCATTTTCCAATTCCAACCATATAACAATTTAACGAAGAAACTTCGCCATGAATATTATGAGCTAAGAACACATGTGTTCATAGACCAGCGGAGCGTGCCTCTCTCCCGCATTTATTCAAACTAAAACAAAAACAAACAAACAGATGCTCCAAGTAAAGTACATAAGATGTGGCTAAGGAATAAAAATATAGTTTCAAGAGAAGGAACAGATACTTTGTCGATGAAGAAGGATGCCTTGGGCATCCCCAAGCTTAGATATCTCGAGTCTTCTTAAAATATGCAGGGATGAACAACCCAAGCTTAGACTTTTCATTCTTCTTGATCGTAGTATATCATCCTCCTCTCTTGACCGTTGCTTCACACCAAACTCAAAGCAACTCATTAGAGGGTTAGTGCATAATCAAAAGTTCACATGTTCAGAGGTGAATACAATCATTCTTAACACTTCTGGACTTTGCACAACTTCTGAAAGATAATGGAACAAAGAAATCCACCCAACACAGCGAAAGAAGCAATGCGAAATAAAAAGGGCAGAATCTATCAAAACAGAACAGTCCGTAAGGACGAATTTTATTAGAGGCACTGAACTTGCTCAGATGAAAATGCCCAAATTGAATGAAAGTTGCGTACATATACGAGGATGACTCACGTAAATTGGCATAATTTTCTGTGTTTCCTACAGAGAACCAGATTCGTGACAACAAAGAAATCTGTTTCTGAGCAGTAATCCAAATCTAGTATCAACCTTGCTATCATGACTTTACTTGGCACAACAAAACACAAAACTAAGATAAGGAAAGGTTGCTACAGTAGTAAACAACTTCCAAGACACAAATATAAAACAAAGTATTGTAGCAAAATAAACACATGGGTTATCTCCCAAGAGTTCTTTCTTTATAGCCATTAAGATGGGCTTAGCAGTTTTGGTGATGCACTCATAAGAAATAGTATTTGAAGCAAAGAAGCTTCAAGAGGCAAATTCAAAACACGTTTAAGCCTAACATGCTTCCTATACAGAGGAATCTTGTACATAAATGAATTCATGAAGAACAAAGTGACAAGCATAAGAGGATAAAACACGAGTAACTTCAAGATTCTCAACATAAAGAGGGGAAACTTAATATTATTAAGATGAATATAACCATGTTTCCCTCTCTCATAATAACTTTCAGTAGCATCATTGATGAAATCTACAATATAACCATCACTTAAAAAATTCTTATCATGGTTCATATGTATAAAGGTATCATTATTTTTGTCATAAGAAAAACTCTTCTCATTAATAGTAATTGGAGCAGGATCATTATCAAGAATTTGAACATGGTAAACAAGTTGCATATTAAGGGAATTGTTTTTGGCAATCCCATCATAACTATGACAAGTTTCATAAGGATAATTGTAACATGTGTCATATACATCTCTATAGCAATTATCTAAACCAGAATATGTAATATCATCATTTTTACTAAAAGTAGAGGTCTCAAATACAGGATCTTCAAGCACAACATCCCCAAGCTAGAGCTTTCAATATCATTGTTTAAGGGGACATGAATAATGCTATCATCATTACTTTCATAATCAGTAGCAAAGAGATTTCCAATATCAAAGGTAGTGTGCTCTTCCAAATCATGATCACTAACATGGGTAAAGGGCATAGGAAGATCACCGTACTCAGATTCATTATCATAATAATCATTAGGAGCAACATACTTACGGTTACCTATTGTTACCTCATACACGCGGGGATATGCCATTGCCTCTTTCTCTTTATTATCCTTTTTCTTCTTCTTCTTCTTCTTCGTTCCCTTCTTCTTCTTCTTTTCCTTCTCCTCGTTCCCTTCTTTAGGAGGAAGAGGCTTGAAGGAAGGCTTCTCCACATATTTCAGTTTACTTTCGAAACAATAGAAGAAACTTGGGAGGATCCCTCCTTTTCATTAATTAGTTGAAAACACACAACGGTCCTATCATATTTTGGCAAGGGTGTCATCTTCTAAAATATTTTGTATGTAAGTGTTTGTATGGCTTTTGTCAATGCAATAAGAAAAACACCCATGCAGGACATCATCAATATCAAGATCACTCATATGTAACAAAGAGATTTTCTCGACAGTTCTTCACACCCCAAAAATAAAGTAAGTTCATCATGCTGATTAGGAGTAATTTCATCATCACAATACAAATTTGCAGCACTCATTAGGTTCAAATTATCATTGGAGGGGCATTGAAAATTAAAATGACCCACTTCATGGCAAACTTCACAAATAAAAGGATAGAGGGCACAAACTTTTTTTACCAAGATCATCTAGAGCCCTAAACCACTTTCTAGTTTTTTCATTAGCATGATGGATACAATATTCATCTTTGATTTGATTAATTCCACAAGGTCTATGTATTCCACAAAAAATAACATGCTTATAGGAAATAGCATTCTTAGGAGTTTGAGCATGATAATTAACAACAATTTCATTCTTTATGCAAGCCTCTTTAAAAGGTTCATGATACTTATCAAAATTCTTTTTAGGCAATTCAAAATGAGAAGCAAAAAGGCTTTATAAAGATTTGCAGCAACTTGAAAGTCAAGACCATAAGTAGCACTCATATTTGAAATTTATCAGTATCCATAAAAGTTTCAATACATTCATAATCATAATTTATACATGACTCTTTACCTTTGTCGTTCTTCCAATCTTCGGCGTTCTCCTTAATCCGATCAAGAAGGTC